>JAKTOZ010000015.1:0-267633 GCA_030557345.1 Petasospora maritima
ACACCTCTCCACATTTAAAACATGGGACCCAAGAATCATTAAAGAAGAAAAAGACATCCAAATTTTGGACTTCTGCATTGATGGCAGAGTTGGCAGGACTGATGCTTACGCTCAAGGATGAAATAAAGCTCTCACGGCCAGGAAATCGCTCTATCAACACAGATCCATTCGAAGACGCTGAGCTCCATGCCATAAGAAGAGAGATGACGCTCAAGTTTCCAGATAAAGCATCATCTTTTGACACCAACCAGAAGATCAAAGACCAGTTTGTCAGAATGGAGAAGTACTACAAGGCATTTCTGCACTGGATGCACACATCTGGCTGTGTGTGGGATCCTATTCAAGGCCACTTCAACTATGAAGACATTAAAAATATGAGTGATTCTGATAATGACGATACTGAAGAGTATCCGGATACGGAGACATCAAAGAACATCAGGACTAGGTTATTACGCACAACTGAAAACTGGTCATGGCTGGAAACAACTTACCAAAAGTTTTATACTCCAGCAGAGAGTTTTGCCAAAGACGAGTACGAAAGCTCAATCCTCACACAGTTTCGGAGAGAGAAGAAACAATCACAGACAGAGCACATACGCCAAGAACAACAAAGGATCAAGAATGCAAAACGTTTGGATACGTCACTTACGAAGTTGATTATGGCACAGAGAGCTGATGCAAGAAAGGTTTTGCTAAAGCTCTTTCAAAAAAAAATGATCAATACTGAGATTTTTCAACGTGCAACGGCTATTTTGGAAAGTAAAGTCGAGAGTGGTATGCTTGCAGATATCCTTGGCTCAGTGAGTGATTCTGATGAGTCGAAAGCAGAGTTCTTGAATCAAGAATGGAACTTGGGCACGATTGAAGACATGATCAAAGTTCTTGAGCGTAAATCTGGTTGATTGCACGATGTGTTGGAGCTTTAGATATAAGGCTGGGCAAATATGAATGCTAGGCAATTATATATATTGTATCATCTTAAATCAAATGAAAGTACTGTACTACAATTTGACCAGTGTATATATATACCGTGTGTTTATTGATGTATGTATGTAATCATGGTTATAGATATCGACAGCTGTTAACGTTCTGCATGTGTATATCATTTTGTCTTTGTATCATCTCACCTCTCTCATATCCAATATCTTGCAGTAACCTTTTAAAGAGCTCTTCTTTCTGTTCAGCGGTCTTGTTATTGAGATATGCTCCATCTTTCAATCGAATGTCTTCAAATATCCAGTCTTTGAGTTCATTTGGATTGTCTTGTAGATAGTGCATCTCTAACAACAGGCTTGCCTTCAATCGTTTTCTCATAAACTCTTGTTTCTGTTCTGGTGTCACTTTGGTATCAAAGGCAGTGTTGATGTCTTTTTCGGTTGGATTTCTGCCGAGTGGATATGTTCTTGAGCTTCCAATAGGCTCCAATAATGTGAGGTTCAGCACTTGGAGCTCCAGCAATCTCAGCTGATGTGTGTTCAACTTAGCCAAATTGTCGAGTAAGAAGCAACATTGAATGATATCCTCGGCTGTATCCGGGTTATAGTCGACTGTGGCCTTGATTTTCCTCCACCGGTTTTTGGTAACACCGAATAAGTTTTCAACGCAAGAGCGCACAGAGGAGTGTGAGAGATTGTAGATCTCATGACGATCACGTATCTTCTGTCTGAGCTCTCTTGCTTCATCTGTCATCTCTGCAACCTTGCGGGAGCCATAACCAAAAGACTCGAGATGGTAACGAGTATCCGGGTACGGCACAATGACGAACTGGTCACCGACAAAGCCAGCATCTCCTAGAAGCACTCCATGCTCTGAAACTCCATTACTGTCGACAATGGAATCACATGTGTTCAAAAACTCTTCCAGTCCCTCGTTCACCAAACTGAACTTGTAAAGCAAATAATCGTGGGAAGAACCTTTGTGACTATCACCCATGTAGGAGCAGAAACCGTTATGGTCCACAACTGCCAAAGTATTCAGGGCGATTCCCTTGGTCTTATAACTCATGTAGGACACCTTGGATGACTGTGGGATACCATAGCCATTGATGTCAATGACGGTACCATCGATGCTCCCTTGAAGCGTTGGCCAGATCTGTTGGAGATGTTGGAGGTTCTTAGCTTGTATCTCCTTGAATCGAGAAGAAGGTGAACCAAACTGGTGCAGTTTGCGTTGGAACAGATAAGGAAAAAGTTCTAACAACGCAGTTCTGAACTTCTTCAATATGTCTGGGAGCTGATTTGTGGCCGGATGGTTGCCCTTAGTTCTCAACTCGAACGTTTCCTGAAGGTCCTGATGAGAACCCATTTTCTTGCAGAGGGACTGGAGGCCAATCATCATGATCAGCTCAAGAGAATGTGCTGGTCCTCCTTGTAAGATCTCATTATCACGAAATATGTTTCTCAATGTGTAGAACTGTAGTTTTGAAATCCCGAATCGAGCTTGGAACTCTTTTTCAGCCTGCAACAGTTGTTCAGTGACTCGTTTGGTGTGGAGGTGTTCGGGCCTGTTGTACATCGTGTCTTTATCTGGTAGCCATTTCGGAGACTCGAACTCATCGTATGTCACACCATGGTACTTGAGGTAGATCTCATTCAGAAGACCTTGTAGATATGGTTCTACCATTCCTAGAAGGCGCTGGTGTGTTGATCTTTAACTTGGCTTAGAGCGCATTTGCATCGTCAACGCGTTCTATCAATTCCCCACCCGGACACCACACTCTAGTCATGAATCTGTTATACAGGGCAAACACCTACTCAACCGCATAAACATGGAGTAACAGCAATGTTAATACTACGCGTTGATTCTGGGTAATCATGCTTTACGTTTATTCCATCTCAATGCCATAAATTGCCTTGAATTTGCACAAGAGTGGTCCCTCAGGGAGAAGCCATAAATCGTGGGAGAAGTTTGAATAGGAAAATTGCCAAAAATAGCCATTTCGCGCCTCCCCGGTACCGCACAGAGTGATTTGGTCCGCGAGGGATAAGTTTTTCAGCCGCTTGGTGTTCGGGTGTGTTTGTTCAGACATTTCGCCTAAAAGGGTAATTTTCCTTCCATGGGAGAAAATCTCCCCAGCGTTCGAGGAGGGCATTAAGCAGCAGAGTGTGACTCCCCCAGTCTTCTTTCAAATAAATATAGAGAGGAAACTAAGGATTTTACTCAAATACGTGGATGTATATGCTCGTCTCGTCCTCTGTCAGTGCGTGAGTACTGTCGTTATTACAGGCCCCCTCGGTCCTTCTCTCACATGTGACACACGAACATCTTCTAAAAGGGGGTTCTATCCACCTGCTGCAATTGAATGTGTGAAGCTTGGACGCGAGCTAATGTGCATGTGTGGCCTTGTCTAGTTGTGTCAGACCCTCTTGAAGGCAGGCTGGATGTTGTGATGGACTTGATCAAGAGTGATCAATTTCATGAGAACGTAGCTCGTAATAGTGCGCAATGTTACGCGAGAGTCTGCAGATACACGCGCTTTTGAATGCGAGTGAAGAAAATGTTACTTCTGAGAGCATTGAGAAAATCGCGATTCGCCGGCGCGAAGCGTGAAGCTCGAAGGGGCTCAGCGTCACATTTCCGCTGTGGAGAAGCTGATCTGGTTTCTGAATTCTGGTTGAGCATTGAGCATTGAATGGGTGCCATAGATTGAGAGAGAAGACCAGGACCCAGCATATGACGAGTGACGAGTGGGGAAGGGGGAATGTCTCACGTATGGCCTAGACCTTCATTCAGGAATTCCATGAACCAGGCCGCCAGAATTATTTTTAGGCGATCTCGTTGATCATCCCCTGGAACACGCTAGCTACACACTTGAGCCCCAAGGAGGTGGCCACTGGCAGTTGACTTGTTTTGACCGGGGACGTAGAAAAATTGCCTATGAAGTACCTACTTATACCAACGGAAGTGCACGAACTTCAACGAAACATTTGAATACGAAATGGAGAAGCGAGCTGATCATTGAGTCCCTGTGTTATCGAAAGCTTGGAAGGGCGACCTATGTACTTAAACTGTTCTGTGTTCTGCACTGAGCAGGCCATCCAATATCAAGGACAGTGGACTATGTATGAATAAATCTATAAAATTGTTGGAGACAATATGAAGGCAAACCAAAGACAATGACATAAGCGCAAATTCTTGGATGTCATAAACAGCACAAGGCTGCGCGCTACGCGCTGATCGTGAGGGAGACCGTCTAATGTACGAGCAGACCCAGAACGTAGAAGACATGGCCAATGGGATAATAGTGAATACGGTCAAGTGGTAGTGCAAATTGTATTTATGATACGTGTACAAGTGATCTTTCTGAGTTAGAATTGCGGGACGGGATGGTGCATGGATTGGGTAGAGCGCCACTGCATCGAGTATATCAACAGGTATATGTTAAAACATTTCAACATCCTGGGACGACAAGATGTACCTCTCAAAGATGCGATGTGATAGTACTTTGATTCATGTTGAGTAGTCTCCTCAGAATGACCCCTGGGACCTTTCTAGTAACTACTAACTAGACCATAATGCATCGAAGTGGGTAGATATTAGAGACGCGGGACGCGACACCATCTTGCTCAACACAGAATATAGTCAGATGAAAAGGAAGGTTCGTGTCATATTTTTGGATGCCAGAAAGTAAGCGACACAGCTAGACAAAGACTGTGTGGTCCAGAGTTGAATTACTGAGGACTCTAGAGTCCAGACTTGTCTAATCTAGCGTGGTTGAGGGACCCCGAGGCGTTTACGAACCGCACAAGGGCCCAGGGGACCCTAGATCTTCGGGGTTCTGTAAAATGCCGTATCAGCGGGAAGATGAACTTGCTTGAGAAGGCCGAGGCCCTGACAGTTGACCCCTTGGGATACTGTTCCACACAGTTTCATGGCTGACAAAAGCGAACATGTTGGGGTTTGGAGCCTGGGTCCTGGCAGACACCACTACATATAACCGTTTGATTTATGCAGGATCCGGCCGTGGACACGCGATTTGCCTGTGCAGTGCAGCCGGAAAACGGAGAAAGCTGTGGGTGCGTGCACACTGCGGGAAGCCCTGGGCCTGATGAAAATCAATACACAGTTGCAGACTCAACTAAAATGAAGCAAAAGTGTACTGACCGAGTGTTGAAAGTGGTATGGACTCAAGCAGCCGTTCTAGTCAAAGAATAGCTCATGCAGATGTCGTCATGGGGCCGTTGGTGGTTGGTTTACGTGTACGCTGTATGCACGCGCGATGCCCGATGTCACTTGTTTCAACTTGAGACAGACTTTGAGCCTCAGGAGTTACTAGGACTCAAGAGCCAGAATGGTCAGCTCTAGGCGTCGAAGAGCACGGGAAAGGTACACTAAGAGGCATTCAAGGAGACCTGGTACGTAAATAAGCCTAGCCAGTTTTTCAACAGGCGATTGGAGAGATGACTGCCTCAAGAGGGAACACCGGCACTTTCAAAGAGTACTTTTACAAGCGCCCACGCACCCGGTGTCACCGCGCGCCAAGTCCCAGCTGCTTATCAAACAATCATAATTGGCCTCGTGCACCAACAAGCTCATGTGCGAGGGCGATCATGGACTGATATCTTGCGCACTGACAGTTCTGACAGGTAGCTCAGATATCTCCGGGAAGCCAGAGAACGGGTTGCAAACTTGCAAACTTGCGGCCCGCAGGCCTAGACCTCACCAGAAAACACTCTAGACTTGGGATCCGATTAAGGTTGCGGCCTCGGGGGGTTATGTTCCTGGGCCTTGCCCCTGTGCCTGGGTTGTCGGCTGCCCAAAGATGGGCGGACTCAGCGCAACGAGGGCCCAGGAGGCTGGACAGATGGAAACAGGAGCCGTAACCCGGAGTTAAACGCCGTTCGGATCCTCAACTCTCGAGCACCAAAGGCCCGGTGCGAGGAAGTATGTAGCACATCAATAACTGGTGTTGTATGTCGTAACTTGTTGGATAACTGTTCACCCGCCAGCGGCTACAGCCTAGATAGTACAGGGGCGCACCGCGCCTCGGGGGACCCACGCGCTGAGTGCAGGAGGAACGAGTGCCCACAGCCCAACAGCCCAAGGGGCGCGCCCGCCCGCTTCCCTTAAAATACCAGCCAAGAACCAGGAAAAAAAGCACACGCCCTCTCCACGGAAAACCCCACCACCACCAGGCCCCCTATAACAACAGCGCTTCCACGCAGCATCCACTGGCCACACAGAGACAGACTCACTGAGAAGGCACCGTCCTGCTCCACACACACACACACACACACACACACACGCAAACCCACCTTAGCCGCCGTTCCACAGCCGCCGCTACCAGGGGATCTCGGCCTGTTATATCGTCCACAAACTCAGCCCGCAACAACAGCTCCACTCGCCGACTTCCCACCACGGCGCTTCGTCCATAAGGTTCAGACACATCTCCTGGAATACCCCAAAGAGACTACACGCGACGTGTACATCTTTTGAAGGCGCTACGAACGACTGGCATACCCTCACCCACTCGCCCTTAGACCCTGGTTCACGACAACAACGCCCGTGTATCACCCAGCAACACAGACACACACACAACCACAATCGCCACCCAGGGTTCCACTACACTCACCCACTTTCCCCCCACATCAGAAGACATGATGAACGCATCGGCTTCCAAACCTTCCAGAAAGAAGCCAAAGGGGAGAACATTCCAGTGTTCAGGCTACCCAGATTGTAATATGACCTTCACAAGATCAGAGCATTTGGCAAGACACATCAGAAAGCACACTGGCGAGAGACCATTTGAGTGTGTCCAATGTGCAAGAAAGTTCTCACGTTTGGACAACTTGAGACAACACAAGCAGACAGTTCATGCTCATGACGCTTCAGACTCAAACGGAATGATGAAACCACTTCCAAGAAGCCCGTTGAACGGGGCTTTCCCACGCCCTTTGTCCCAAGACTACCCACAAAGTCAACACCACCATCAACCACAGTACCAATATCAGCATCCACAGTATGTTCATCATCATCCGCCTCCTCCGCCACATCCACAGGCTCACCATCCTCATCAACTTCAAATGAAACAAGAGTACGCCCAGCATTTGATGACCAAACCATTGCCACCACCGCCAGCAGAGGAAGTTGTTCAACAACAGGGACAGAGTTTGCCAGCTGCTACAACACTAGTCAGACCGTCTCAGTTCAGATCTAAACATCGTCCAAGGCCACTGGATCTACCTGCATCAAGAAAGTCTGTCTACAATGATGCTCCATTCACGGTACCAACTCCACGCAGTGCAGGCTCAAGTTATTTCGCATTGAGCCCCGTTACTGTGTCTCATCAAAATGGTCCTTCTTATCCACATCCACCTCCTGCTTCTGCTCTTCCAGGTGTTCAATTCCTCACTGCTACTGGCAATGGCTCCAAGCATGATTCATTAGTGAGTCCATATAACTCAACGTTTGGTTCTGCTATCCCATCAGCAGGTAACACACCAACTGCTTCCCAGTTTGATTCATTGACTACACCAACAAACTCATCATTCAGTAATGGTACTGACTACAGATCGTCCATGCACAGTGACCATCTCCGTGATAGTACAGGCTACAGTATTGGTGGTAATAGAAGAAGTTGGCTCAACAACGTTTTGAACAACAACTATGATTCAAGCACATCACCGGCTTCATCGATTTCCATTCCTTCTCCAAACAACCATTTCTTGGCACAGAATAAAGAGAATGAGAATAACGATAAGAAACTCAGAATTGAAAGTTTGTTGAATTCAGGTTCAGGAAATGAAAGTGGTGAAAAGGTGAAGTTACCACATGTTGATAAACTTGGGATTTGATGTCTGATTCCTATTACTGTTTCTTCCTGCCAAGGTTCTCATGATGTTATTGATGATTCTATGCATTTCTAAACTTCCACCTTTTGTTTTTGTTATGTGTTTTTTCCCCTCTCCGCTATACCTTTTGTTTCGCTCTTCAGGTCTTTCTTTCTTTGGTCCACTGTGATATCTTTATCCTGTTGTTTTACCCCCTTTGTTTTCTACGGTCGCCTTACCTTCTTCCGTGTATGGAGTATGTCCATACCTGTTTTTTCTCATTGTGACGCTTTGTACTATTCTAATGACCATGACGCTTTTACTCCGCTGTTGTAGCCTGTATTCTTGCACCACGTATATGTAGCTGGCTGCTGGAACTTGGTTGTTTCAGCCTGGAAGGTGAAGGCCTCAGCCCTCATGTTGATTCGCGGGTTGAGTCTGCGAGGATATAGTTGACAATTATTTGGCATTTCCCGATTAGGCATTCTAGCGCTTGAATTTCTTTTGGCGCACGTCACTAGTGGCTGGCAGCGGTCAGAGTTTGGGCTCAAAGCGGGTTGATACACTGATACCGAGATAACTGGCAAACTTGGATCAGTAAAGCAAAATCACCAACCGAATTATAGCCACAGCACACGAAGAAGCCAACAGACAAAGCACTCAAAGCACACCAAGCACACGAAACACAGCCCCGCCTCCTCCGCCCACCCCACCAGCACTCTTGTTTACACAACACTCTATCGCCTCAGCAACAGACTACTGACACCTGTCGACGATAGCCATACAACACAGCACAGATACAAGAGAACCATACTCAAAGGCTTTTCCTACTCCCATACAGTGCACCTTAAGATTAACACCCAGCTTGACTCTCTTCTACTGAGATACCACAATACCACATTACGTCCCCAGCACTGCCCACGTTGTCGCTTTGAAACTTATCAACCATGCTTCCATCCCAGCAACAGCCTATGGGCTATGACTATTCACCCCTGGGGAACCCCTTGTACCCGAGCCAACATCAGCCCCAGGCACAGCCTCAACAGAAGCTCGGTAACGGCTACGTTTACGCCAATTCACCTCTTGGTGCAAGTGCAATGCTGAATCAACAACAGCAGGTTTACAACAACTTGAATTTGAGCACAAGAGCACAACAACAGAACATTAACGGTGCTTACCCTACCCCAAGGGTCACCAGCATTTCACCAAACCTGAACTTTGCCTCCTTGTACTCCAACAGAGCCCGTCTCAACGCACAGAAAGGCTTTGATTTGGAAGACGATCTGGAGTTCTGTCCTGAGATTCCACAAGGGTACGCAAGCAACTTCACACACCGCAAGTTCAACCCTTACACCTCCTCCACCTTCTCTCCAACGGTGTCACCAACATCCCATAATGCACTGACAACATCGCCTGTTACGAAGAAGGAAGTGCCAGAACATCCATCTCCAAGAGGCGTGACTCCAAGGGCGAAGAAGGTGTTGGAGATTGTCAACCCTGCTACCGGTATGAGAGTTGGCTCCCCAAACCCATACAAGTGACATATATGCACACTATATGCTGCTTAAAGATTTTGACGTTTGTTATGAGATTATACGTTTTGTTTTCCATTCACCTCTTTTGTTGTTACTGTTTGACACATGATACGGCTTATTACACTGAACCAATTGCACACGCACCTGATCCCCTATGGAGACATTCTTGTTTATTCGGAACACCGGCCTTTTGTTTTGTGTTATATGGTTTTTAGAAATGGAACTTTTTATGATTGACGCTGTCTGTAGTCGTGTGGAGAGGGGAGGCCTAGGCGCGGCCTACGTCAGGGGCCAGGGCGAGAAAAAAGGTGACGAAGAGGCCACTTTATAGAGGCCATAACCCACACCGCCACGTGTAAAAGCACCCACAAGAGAGACAGCCTCCAATGGACTTGAAGAACTTGTTGGATGAACCGGTCAACCCGGCCAGCGGAGCGCCCGTCGCCAGAGAGCACAAGCCAGAGCTCTCGAAACGCTCCTCCATCAACGACCTTGTCAACAGCGACACGCCAGCGCAGCACTCGTCATCGCCGCTCGTGCAACAGATGAACTCGCCCGTGTTTCTGAAGTCCACCATTCCGCCGCTCGCACAGACGCCATCCGCCCACAAGCCCGGCGAAATCAAGGTGAGAAACTCCATCTCGAGCTTGACCAACGACACCGACGTTGATGTCGACGGCAAGGAGACGCCCAGCATCGCCCGCCGCCTCTCGTACGAGATCAGTGCCAGCGAGTCGAACTCCCCCGTCGTCCCAAAGAAGACGATCACGAGGGCCCCTTCGCTCCAGGACATGATCAACGTTGACGAGCCGATCAGGTTCGATGAGCCCGTCTACGCAGAGGCTGCTAAGAAGAAGGAGACCGCTTCAAGGAACGAAGCAGAGGAAGAGAAGGCCCCAGAGAAAGACGTATCGGAGAAGAAGACCACCAAGAGAAAGTCCACACCACGGAAGGCCACACCAAAGAAAGAGGAACAGAAGGAGACCAAGCCGCTTGTCAAGGCCAAAGACATTGACGATGAGATCAACCAACTCGAATCCATCGAGAAAGCCGACAGCGCACCGAAGGAGCTTGCAAAGAATGGCAAGCCAAGAAGGTACAATAAGCCACCTATCTGGGCACAGAAATGGGTTCCTCAAGGCAAAGCTCGTGCTAGTTCCGCGGGTCGTGGTCGTCGTGCTGGTCAAGAAGATAAAGAATACTCTATCACTGGTGTCAAGCCATACAATGATTTGACGAGAAGAATCTCCAATTGGGTCTACTCTCAGATCCACAGTGTCCCTAAAGAACAACGTCAGTTCTTGGAGATGGAGATCAAATTTGGTTGGATCTGGCATAAGCAGACTGACAGAAGAATACTCGTCCCTGTAACGAACGAGTCGGTCATTGATGACAGTTACATGATGGATTGCTTTTACAAATCAGGATTGGAGAAAGATCAATTCGAACGTGTGAAAAAATTCATCACTGGATTGACAAGATTGCACAAGGACAAGTTCAAGACTACAAGAACTGATCACATTGACAGAACTTACAGAGAAGTTGCTGGTGGACAAATGCCCAAGTTTATCAGATTGACCACTGACAAGAGCACAGGAAGAATCGTGGCCAACATGCAAAAGATCAAGATGGGTAACTTGCATGTTCATTCCCCGGATTTACCGTTTGATTACAGATTCACAATGAGTATTGAATTGCCAAATCATGATAACCCAGAGAGGTTCCAAAACCACACACCAGAGAATGAAAGACACAAGAAGAGAACGTCGTTCTTCCATGGATCCACTGCCACCAGAATCGACATGACGGATGTTACATCTAAAGAGAGGGGAAAGCACGGCGGTGAGAATGAGAGTCATGAATTGGAACTTGAAGTTGATATGTTCAAGCTCTTGGAAGGGTTTGATGCATTAGACACTGATGCTTTCACTTTCGAGGAGATTACAGAGACGCTCGTTGATAATGCTAGAATAATCAACAGAGAACTGGTCAAACCTATTCCAAAATGATGAATTACTTGTCTTTATACACCAAAAAAAAAGAAGGAGGAAATAACTTCTATGACGATGGGAGAAGTTGGTGGAAGGAAAAGCTCTCCCTTTTATATGTATCATAACTCAAAACATACCATGCAGACTGTAGAACTCGAAGCGAAAAGGGTAGACCCAAACAGGCAAAATGGAAGTAGATGAGTCAAGAATTCAAGTGTCCTTGTAAATACCAAAGATGTATGCCATTCTAGTAACAACCAAATCAATGGCCATGTTGATGCTGTCTCTTGCCAAATCCACTTTTGAGCCATCAACTTCATGCCATGAGATTGGGATCTCTTTGATCGGTATCTGTTTTCTAATGGCAATGATCAAAATCTCAACGTCAAAGATCCATCTTTCAGTGTGCATGTATGGGAAGATCTGAGCAATTGCACTTCTGTTGAACAGTTTGAATCCACATTGGGTATCCTTGATGTCTCTGATACCAAACACGAACACCAAAGTGTGTAAGCTGTACATCAAGAAGTTTCTGATGAATGATCTCTTAACAACGGCATCTGATTGCACCATATGTGCTCGTGATCCAATGGCGACAGCTGGCTTGTCTCCATACGGTTCAATGGCCTTGACCAACTTGGAAACATCGCTGAACTTAGAGGCACCATCTGCATCGGCAAATATCCCGTACTTGCCCCTGATGTGTTGCATTCCATGTGTCACAGCGCCACCTTTACCTCTGTTCTTGACCAATTGAACGACTCTCATCTGACCTGGCTTGAGTTTGTATTCATTAACGGCGAGATCAAGCGCAAACTGTGTCGTGCCATCTTTGGAGCCATCGTCCACGATGAGGATCTCCCAAGAGTCGTTGTAAGTAGCCTTCAAGTACTCCACGGCGTCGTCGAGGCCGATCTTGAGCCTCGACGTCTCGTTGTAACATGGAATGACGACTGAGAGCTGAATATCCTCAACTTCCTGGAGCAAGCCACGCGCTGGCAACGGTTTCATCTCGTCGTCGGTGCCCGTTGCTGTTGTAGTGAGGAAAGTCTTCTCAGAGTCCACTGGCGGGCGAGGTTTGTGTGAGAAAAGGATCACAGCACCGTAGACCTTCATTGTTGTTAGTATCGATCTCCCAACAAGAGCTCAGAATGGAAGGGAAACGTACAAGCGCCAGAAGCGTGAACAGCGCGGCGGTAGCGTAGTATGCGAGTGTTGTCGACATTGCTTTCACCTCTCTTTCTCCTGAAGTTAGCCGCCCGTTGTGTCGATGAAGAGCCCACAGAAAGAGTTCCTCGTGTCCGTTTGTTGACAGTTTCTTCGCGTTGAGCGACGACGATCTGCAAGTCCAACGTGGCGATGACGTTGAGGTTCGCGCGCTTGACTCTTGAGGTACTCCAAGAGCTTCGCCCCTTACAGAACAATTAAAAGACTACGCTGTTGTACAGAAACTGAGTTCATATGCCAGATTAAGTTAATAGTATTACAGTTCACTGGGCGTAGTTTGCGCCGAGCGAAGGATCGTGCTGGAAGTGTGCTTTTGGCGGGAGATCATGAGCAAGAGAGGCCAATGTCGTATCACTTGGTTGCCAGTCGTTGTCCATAGAGTTTGGAGATGTGTTGATACGTGTCTCGTCAAGCATTGGAGACGATGGCATGGCTGTGACCTTCATTGGGTTCAGGTTGTTGTTGACTGATCCTGAAGTCTTGACATCCTCTGGAGAATCCTCGTTACATGGCAATGTGTTGCACGTTGTGATATCTCTTGGTGTGTTGTCTGGGTCTCTTGGAGTGACATTGTTGTTCTCACCATCCTTAGGTGTAGGCTCTGAGTTGTCGAAAAGGTCAACCATCCAATCACTTGGCGTCATGGCAGTTTGACCTGCTGTTGGTGGAGCAGCACTGAAGGACTTGGCCAACATCTTCTCAAATGACGTTTGTCTTGATGCTCTTCTCACGGAAACTAGACGAGGCTCTGCACTCGGTTGCTGTGGTTGTTTCATTGTGGAAGTGGATGCTGTGGATGTGCGAGGTGGAACGTTTTCCTTATCATCTGAGAACTGGTTCACCATGGCTGGTTGAGGAAACGGATCAATGTCTGTCATGGGACCCAAGTTGAAATCCAAATCACTGTTGATCATGTCATCAAGCTCATTCAATGGATCAGAAGAGTTGGTGTAGTACTGTTGTGTCAATGTACCTTTATCGTTGATGATGATGTTTGGTGTTGTAGTTGGAGCAGTGTCATTACCAGAACTTGTTGGAGAAGAAGAGTTGACGTTCTGAGCTCTTCTCTTCTTGGTCTGAATCTGCTTGGTGATCAATCTCTTTGGTCTCATAACTCCCTTAGTGGCCATATACTGATAGCATTGGTAACACATCATACCGCGTTTGGATTCATCATCACTGTTGTTCCATCTCCAACTCTTTGACTCATCCGTCTTGCAATGGAAACAGATTGGTGGTTGAGAGTTATCATCTTGAAACATAGGGGGTTGTACCATTGGCTGCTTCCCAACAGGCTTAGACTGGACAACAGGCTTCTTTCCACCGTTCTTGTTCTTCATGAAAACAGGAGTCTTTGTGATGAAATCAGGTGCAAACCTTTTTGAAACGTCATTGAGTGCATCGACCGGCGAGCTCTTCTGTTCAAATGGATATGGGTAAACGTTGTTGTTGTTGCTGTTGTTGTTCACGTTTGTAGCACCATTGATAGTCTTCTCATTCTGCTTATCAGCCATGTAGATACGACGAGCAATAGACTGTGGTGGTAATCTTGCAATTGGTGGGACAACTTCAAAAGTTGGTAATGACTGTGTACGGGATGCCTTTGGTGCTGGTGCTTGATTGACAATCCTCGTTGGCTTCTTTTGGATGGGTCTAGGTTGAGCAAACTTGTTGCTGTCATCATCTTCATCTTCTGTGTCAATAGAGTCCTCATGTGGTCTCTTGTTGTTCTGTGATGGTTGGACTTTGGAAAGAGAAGAGCGACGACTGTACTGTTGAGGTTGCTGATATGGTTGTTGTTGTTGTTGTTGTTGTTGTTGTTGAATCTGTGGCTGTGGTTGTGGCTGGGACTGTGGTTTTTGTTGCTGCTGTACCTGTGGTTGTGATGGTGGCTGTTGCGGATGTTGCAATGTAAGCTTGTTGGCCTTTGATAACCGCAATCGTATTTCCAAGATCTCAGAAGGACCTTTGTTCAACAAAGATGCAAAGCTTGAGCATACTCTTCCTGGAACCAAGATCTCATCATCCAAAGCGCCCGTGTTCAAAATGGCTGACACGAAACCTTGGCCGACGAATGGCTCGTCTTCTTCAGACACGTCCTTGACATAGACCGAGTAATCTGAGGCTGGATCGTTGAAAAGTTCAGGACTTGATTGCATGACTGGGTAGATCACTTCCTTGAGAGGGACAACGCCTAGTGTCATGATATCGTTCTGGCCTGGAATGGGTATTCTAGCGGTCTTGACCTTGACTGTGTGTGGCGATCTTGCAAGGAAGTTCGTTTGGTTGTCCACCGCGTAGAGGACCTTGAGCTTCATCTGAGAGTAGTCAGAGACACCGCCGTGGAACTGCTCGAGCGGGATCTCTGGGAGGGAGGGCATGTGGTAGGCTCTCATGACAGACGGTAATGGGCGGTGGTGGTGCTGGCGCTGATGGTTGGTGGGATCCGTTGCAGTTGTTTACCAGCCCTATGAGGAATGAGAGCGCGTGGGCGGTACGTGGGGGGAATGGGTCCTTTGCTGACAGAGCTGGAGAGAAAGAGAGGATGGTGCCGTGATCTGTGCCTAACGAGTGGAGCAGTTTGTCTGAAGCGAGAGGGTGGTGTGGTCGTTGCCGCTGTGGTTGTTTGAGATGGTGGAAGAGCGCTGTGTCTAAATGTGAGCTCTTCTTTTTCTTCCGTGCACGCGTTTGTTTACGTTTCGGACGCGCTTGAAATTTGGCGTGGTATAGGCGTGTGTTTCGCGACGCGGTTAGTGGCTCACCAGGGCAACGGACAGGGTTTGTAGATTGTGAGGCACTCGACTTGATGCTACAGATATCAATGAGGCGGGTCTCACCAGTGCGTTGAATGTTGATAAAGTACGCGTCGGGTGGTATGTCAGTAGTAAGTACCATGGAGATCCGGACCTTCGTGTCGTACCTCGTACCCTGTACCCCTCGATGAATACCCCTAGATCCAGATCTTTCCAGATATCAAGCCCATATCTCAGCCCTTGTTTACCTAATATACAAGGCCAAAAAAGAAACGCGTGAGGCTCGAAACAACGTGTCAGGTTGATTGTCATACGCGTACGTGATTTATCTACATTATTGACGCCCTCCTATGCGTCTGCATTGCTC
Source organism: Petasospora maritima (assembly GCA_030557345.1). Classification (NCBI taxonomy): domain Eukaryota; kingdom Fungi; phylum Ascomycota; class Saccharomycetes; order Phaffomycetales; family Wickerhamomycetaceae; genus Petasospora; species Petasospora maritima. Next base: position 15,643 of record JAKTOZ010000015.1, read on the forward strand.
CCGATGAGGATAGAAAGCGTGGACTCAGGGCGCGTCGCTTTGAAGGGTTTAGTAGGTTTCACTGGCATGACTTGAGCATGGTCTCGAGCTTCGGATACAGGGTCCAGGAGGATAACATGGGTTTCTCAAAGATGAATCACTGTGAATGGCAGCTTACGTGAACAAATTAGCCTGTATGCGCCGAGGATATGTATCTGGCGTATGATGAGCGCGGACCAGCTGGGGATTCGAAGGCCCAAGGGAAAGGGGCCGCGGCTGCCCGGTGTCCTCTCTTCGAGGATACAGCTCACAATGTCGTATTAGCAGTGTATTGTGGTGATAGGATATATTAAAACTGGATACAGGCATAACAATGGGGAACTTCAAGGCTCAATCCCGCCATACATCCGCCAGTGGCCACCCACAAGGTTGAACTTTCCAGCATTGAGTCAATCGAGCTGAGCCCGGTGCAACCGTTGAAAACTGTGACACAAACGGCTGTTCACAGCTGGTACAGCCCACAACCAGTACTACAAGTCAGGAGTCACTTGTCCCTTGGACTGCGGAGCCAATGGGACCAAGTTATGAGAATGCCGGTCCCGGAGAAGGCTTGTCCCGGACCCTGGCGCGCAAGAGGTTTTTTTTCTTTTTTAAATTTTTGCGCACGCTTTGCCCCGTTTGTCCCGAACAATTCAGCCGATCGCGATCAAAGTTATCTAAACGATCAGTAAATAGATGACCCGGTTGGTGTTGAGTATATTGGCCCTCGGGCATCAGATATGGCTAAACGAAGCGCAGATCGCCTAATACATGACGATTTGACACATAATTGGCATAGCCAGACTCTTGATCTTAGAATCCTGATAGATTAGAAAGCATTGATGGCATAGAAACATAGCTACTACTAGTAGTAAGTAGTAGATGGATATGGTGGAAACGTAATGAGCTCTCAGCGCAGCTCTTATGGCTATAGCTCGAGTCAAGCGCATTTGTGCCACATTTTTGGGAACGTGCTTCAAAATTCAAAGCCCGGGCAGTTGTACGTGCGGTCATAGGCAAAAAAGTAAGGACCAAACTGAAGTCGAAGCTCCGATCTCGACAGTCCTGGCTCCTCTAGCTGTACTGGCCCAACCGCGGCCTGAAGAGAAAAGGCAGAGCCACGGACAAGCAGCCGCTACAATTGGAGCGAAAGAACCGGGGCTGCATGCGGCCTTCCAGTGCTACAAGCTTAAATAATGCCAAGACTCAACAAGAGGCCGGGAGTCGGGACTGTTTGGTGAGTATGGGGGGCCGGCGACCCGACTCAGCCCTCGTAGCGCTAGCACTGGTGTACGCAGACAACAATAGGCACAACATGTATATTGAAGAGCTCCATTTAACACGAGGCTCCGTTCACGGGTCGGCGCAACAGGAAATCCCACAGGAAATCGCACTTCGAGTTCCAAATGCTTTCAGAATTGAGTCCAAATTGTGCCATACGATGACTCTCCGTCCGCAAATTTGTCCGCGCTTGTCCGGGCGGCATTTTTATCTTTTGCATCTAATCTGATTGATCAGTGGGCCTCTTTTGTGGGCTTTATACTGTGAATTATCACGGAAAAACCTATAATTGGCCGTGTGGTATGACCACAGCTAATGTACCTATCAGATACTCTTTTACCAGCTCTCAGAAAGACACTTCTACCCCGTAAACCCTCGGTATTATGGCCCAGACAACCACTTGTCGGGCCCTGAGCGCGTGTCCCGTTTGTCCCGGAGCACGCCTCCCCATTGGTTGCTGATGGTTCAGATAAAAATTTTCGTGCGACCGCGGACATGCGACTCACTGGCCTTATATATTTTATCTTTTCCATCTTTCGGGCCCGCGACATGGTCCGTCGAGACTCGAGACCCCTTGTGCTATAACAACAACAACAATTCCACAGCTCCACCATAACAAGGGACCCCAGAGCCTCCGTCCCAACACCAGACACTCTCTACCCCACACACGCCACACGGCCACCCCACGTTCCGCAATGGCACCAGACAAGAACACCTACAAGATCTCGTCCAACGACGAGCTGCTCGAGGCACTCCACCCGGTCCCAGACTTCGAGCACCGTGACGATATCAAGCCGTGGCTCCACGACAGGCTGGACCACCGTGGAATCCAGCTCGTCATTGAGAGATCTGACGCGTCCAAGGTCGTCTTCAAGTGCAAGAACCTCCACAGAAAGACGTCGACACCACGCTCCTCCACCACAAAGCTCGTCAACGGCAAGACCATCACCAAGAGAATCAGAACCTCGCCCGATGACTCCTGTCCTTTCAGACTGAGAGTCTCGTACTCTGTCAAGAACAAGGTCTGGGCCGTCAACATCATCAAGGGCGACCACAGCATGTCTCTCTGCTCCAACTTTGGCGACCACTGTGGCATGTCCGCATCCTCCACACCAAACACATCAACTCCAGGTTCGACCACCTCCCACAAGAGAAACTGGGCCTACACTCCAGCTTCAACGACCTCTCCAGTCATGTCCATGATCAACTCTCCGGCTTCGACCTTCACTCCAGCTTCAGAGCACATGGAGTTTGATTTTGATATGAGAAACACCAAGAGAACGAGACTCGCTTATGAGTCCCCTTTAGCCCACGAGATTGATCCTTTGGACCCATTCAACATTGACCTACCAGAGGACATCACAGACTTGAACCATTTGAACTTGTCTTCAGTTGTTACCCAGAGCAATGCCCTTCAGATCAACCAACCACTTTCGTCTCTAGATACCGCAATGGACTACTCAGACTTCAACTTTACACATACAGAAGATCTGCTCTCCGCACAATTGACTGATAAGATGTTTGATCTTGATCAGATGCCTTCAACACACGACGATCTCTACTCAACGCTCAACACTGCTAACAACATGTCTTCAACCAACACTGTCAATGCCTTCAAGCCTACTTCAGCTCTCAACGTCATTGGACAGACCATCCCAGAAGAGAACGAGGACCCATTGATGTACTTACTGAGCTCCACCAATTCTCGTTACACGATTGAGGAGTTGGAGAACTTGGACAAGGCTATGGGTGTTGATGATAACGATCAGTTCTTGATGTCTATGTTCAACAGAATGTGAGAATGGGTTTATGAGTTTAATGTCTTTTTGTTAATGTGTTGAAGATGATCTGTGTGTTTACCTTTGAGAAGTCTATTTCTGGTTCCAATTGGTGATCCTCCGCAGCGCCGGTACTGGATCACTTATACCATTCCTGACCAACTGTCTTCTATGTCTTCTTTGTCTTTTCTTCTTTTCTTTATATGTTATGAGTTTTTTGGATTAATGTTTGTGACGAATTGTGATTATGGTCAATAAGAAGGATCTAATATGAATGAATGTCTTTAAAAGTTTTACCTCTTTTGCCGTAGTCCTCAGATGCATTGATCCAGGCCGATCCTCTTCCTACAATTCATTTATGTACCATTCAATTTTTATTAGTTTAAACAGAAAAGAAACAAACAAAACATACAGAGAGTCTACTCAGGAAGCGATTCCATCCAAAACAGCACTGGCCAACTCCTCAAGGTCCGATTTCACCGAAACCTTCATAGCAACTGGCTTACCAGAACTCAAAATAAACTTGACAGTAGAACCAATTCTCTCACCACCAAGAGACTTACCGAACAACTTCAGCTCATGAGAGGCCTCATTGAAGACATCTCTACCTTCAACAGCATGCATGGATGTGACCTTGATGATATGATCAACAGCCTCCTGGATCTTCTCATGCTCTGTGGTGAAAGTACCAGTCACCTCAGTAGTCAGCTCATCAAAGGCATTGCCAAAGTTACCAATGAATGAAGGAACGATGTAGTCACCGGCGTTGAGAGTGAACTGATCCACCTCATACTCATCTTCAAATCCTTCATCGAATGGAACACCACTGGCATCACACTCCTTAGCAACATATGTCAGTCTGTTACCGAAAGTACATGTGAAGATCTCCTCAGATGGTCTCTCAAAGGCGAAGTAGATGGTACCTTGCTCACCTGGAGCCAATGTGTCAATAGAGATAACCTCAGCATCACCAATCTCCTCTTCGGACTCAACATCAATGGAGACATTCTCAGCGAGGGTACCTTCCAATGTGTTCTTGACAAAGTACTGGAAGACAATGTTCTTAGCAAAGACATGCTTAACAACTTCAACGACGAACTCATTGTCCTTTTCAGTCAATGGTTCAACAGCAGAAGTGTGTAACACTGGACCATACGAGGCAAAGGCAGTAACCTGACCCAACTCCTGAATGTATTGTTGTTGAACCAAGTCAGCATTTTGAGCGGCTTCATCAGCAGCTGGAATAGACTCTTGAGAACCTTCTTGTCTGCTATCAAACTTGGTAGTCTTCTTCTTCAACTCAACAGCTCTGAACTCATCCTCGGACAAGGTTGGAACAGAAGTGATGTCGAACGGAGTAACAAAGCTGGAAATATCACCAGACAAGTAGGTCTCCAACTTGTGCTCCAATTGGGACAAGTCATAAGTACGAGAAGGTTTTGTCAATTCAGCAACCTGTTCCTTTGTGGCGGCAGATGCATCGACACTCTCCAAGAACTTCAAGGAGATGATGGCACGGTCTCTGACTTCATCATCAACGTCATTGACAATTCTCTTCAAGAGAATCTTGACAGATTTGTTGATGTTAGAATCAATCAAGGCAAACTTGGACAAGGCAACAACAGCGGCGGATCTGACAATGGAGTTTTCAAGAACAACTCTGTTGTAAATGTGTCTGATGTATAATGTTGGGTTTGTTGTCTTTGGACCCTCGTTACCCAAGAGGTTCAACACTCTAACAGCAAGTTCAGAGTATTCACAATCCTCAATGAATTCACAGAGATCCTCCAAGGCAAGATCACGAGATTCTGGAACAAAGTGGATCAAGTCAAACATAGCCTCGATAATGGCACTCTTGAATTCGAATCCACCTTCATCGTTCAACATGTCAACCAAGAAAGTCAACATTGCCTGGTAGTTAGCTGGGAACTTCAAAGACAAGGTCTTAACAGCGTCAATGATGATGATCTTGAACTCATCGGATATCTCATTGATGAATTTGGACATGACCTTGATAAGTCTCTCAATACTATCAGAAGAACCGGTCTTGAGCAAAGTGGTGATGGCATATGTGGCAATGGATCTGTTAGGGTCATTGATCAAAGACTCCAACTCGTTGTTACAAATGGCAATCTTCTCTGGGTTCTTCAAAGAAATTCTGTTCAAGATTCTGACAGCGGCGAATCTGGACACGGTCTTTGGAGAAGTGAGTAAGAATTGCAATCTCTGAACGGCATCAGCAAATTGCTCGTTTGAAACTGGCAAAGAGACAACAACCTTGATGGCCTCCAAGTTAACAGAGTGGTGTCTGACATACATCCAGTCGTGCAACAGTGGGAACAAGGCTGTGATCAAAGATGGATCATTCTGGAGGATCTCACCGAGGTAACGAATCAACTGGCAGATGGCCAATGGGTTTCTCAAGTTTTTGGAGAATTGCTGGATCAACTTTTTCAAAGCCATCTTGTCATGGTTTCTGAGCTCATAGAGAAGACCAAGAGCGTGGTACTGGGTCATCAGGGAATCAGTGACGTATGTCTCACCAGTAGATGGGAATGACTTGTTAGCCAAAACGGCCTCCTGTGTCTCGTTGGTCCATCTCTTCACAACGTCTTTTGAGACGGAGAGTAAGTGGTAGGAACTCACCAAAGCGGCAGAAGCAACAGATGGATGCTTGTCCACAATGGCACTCTTGAGAAGTCTCTCAGCGGCATTGACGGTGGATCCGTCCAAGACTCTGGCCAGTGTTCTGATGGCATTTGGCTTGTAGGCAATGTCACCGTTCTGGACGTCCTTCATGATGGAAGATGTGACCATGAGAATGTCATCAGACATCTTACAGAGCTCCTTGATGGCCAAGTAGACGATCTGTCTCAACGAAGAGTCCTTGTGCTGGAAGAGCTTGGAGATGGAGAAGAAGAGGGTAGTGGCCTCCTGTCTTGGGAATGTCTCACCGGAGTAGAGGAGTCTGAGGAGTCTTGCGAGCAGAAGACGGCACTTCTTAGCATCCACGGGCGTGGCATTGAAGGCCCTCTGGCACTCCTGGAAGACGTTCATCTTGTCCGGGAGTGCACTGGAGTCGCCATCCTCGAACTTCTTGTACGTGTGGGTGGACATGTCGCTCGGTGTATCGGGTGTTGTCCGGGTGTTGTGTGTATGTGTGTGGGAGTGTGTGCTGGATCAAAACACGTATGCTGTTTCTGATTCGGGCGGCTCAGGCGCTATGTGTGTGCTTCAGAGCGTTGGAGGGGTGAGACAGCGGTGGGAAGTGGGAACAGCAACAGATGGCGGGGAACGGCCGGACAATTGTAAGCGCAGTGTGCTGATGGGCGGCTCGGTGTGTTGTTTGAGAGCCTTCTTGTTGTCCTTTCGCGTTTCGTCAGTTCGACGATCGGGCCGGGTAACCCCTGTTTCGCGCGCGCTGGCAGACCTATGGCCTATAAGCTGTAAGCTATGGCCTATGTGCAGTTGTACTCTGATCCTTTGATGTTGTAGAAAGGGATTTATGGGGTGGAAGAACACATAATCAACAGCCAGTTGATATCCAAATATGCACACCAGGAGAATTTATCACAGAACTACGTCAGCTCACGCCTCAACAAAAAGCCATATTCTTTTGTTCTCATTGGAGAAGCCTTTAAAAAGGATTAAAGAAAAGAGATAAAACAGCAGATATCGTGTAGTCATACTTCGTGTGGTCGTAGTCACCATTGTGTAAAGTAGTAAATGAAAGAAATAGCAGATAAAAATAAAAGAAAAGACAAGGGGAAACCAGACATGCTCAGTATCATGAAGTTTAGTCCGCCATAGTGTATAAATTGTAGTGAACTGAGCAGGATGGTCATAATGCTGGCGTTTAATGCATCAGGAAGTAGTCAAAAACGGAAGAAATCAAGGCAATTAATGGATAGTGATACAAGGACACAGATCAAACTCTGGTCTGCATATGAGGAGGAGGAGCTTGGCCCTGAGGAGGAGCAACCCCACCCATGTGTGGAGCCTGAGCCTGTTGACCTTCATAGTCACCAAGGTTCAACAAGAGCTGAGCCAAACATTTTTTAGAAGCCTGGTCGTCCTTAAGAGCCATGTGGAATGTACCATCTTTCAAAGACTCTGGCAAACATTGTCTGAGAGCCTTACGAGCATCTGGGTTGTCACTGAGTCTCAAGTAACATCTTACAACGTGCTTCAGCAGCCTTGAAGCCTGATTGGAGATGAGTTGGTCAACCATAGTCTTGAGAACGTTGGCAACAGCAGAGAATCTTTCATAAGTCTGGCAGACATAAGCCAAACCATGGTCATCAACGAGGATCTTCTGGACAATGAAAATGGCAACGGTCTTGGACAATTCAGAGGAAGATTCCATGATTCTAAGACAAAGTGGTATTATCTCCGTGGTCAACAAGAAGGAGATCACCTCTGGTGTATCATTCTTGACAAGAGCACCAATGACACCCAAACTTGTCAATCTCAAGTACTCGAAAGGACGTTGCTTCGAGTTTGTGTTCAAGAAAGGATAGAGAAACAACGGGATATGGGCATTCAAAAACATAGTTCTCGTCTCTGGATGAGAGGCAAGACACTGTAAAAGAGCCAGAGCGTTACACACTCTGTTTGATGCAGAAGAAGACAAGTTTGGTGGGGAGAGTAAAGGATAGACAGAAATGATTTCGTCCAAAAGTGAGGTCATAACACCGAACGAATTCCATAAAACAAGCGGCAAATCTTCATACTGTTCTCTCTTCTTTCCCAATTCCAGAAGGGCTTGTTCACGATTTGGACCGTACGTGAGTTCGATGATCCATTGATAGACTTTCTCATCGTCCAAAGAGCGGGAACCAGGCGTGGGGACCGGACCCATGCTGATGGGTTGTGACTGGGAAAGTGGCATTTGCGGCATTGGCTGCGACTGTTGTTGCTGCTGTGACATCGGGTTCGACATCAATTGCGAAGGAGCCGTTGGTGGTTGCATCTGTGAGTTTGGTTGCATACTCTGTTGGTTGTAAGGAGCGAACTGCTGCTGCAACGCGGACATGCCCATTCCACCCATGCTGTTAGCTTGGCTAGGCTGGGAGACTGCCCTCTGGTTGTTGTCCATGTACAACGGGCGCTGCTGGTACATGTTTGTGTGTATATGCGTATGGAGGGGTAGTGCTGTTGTCGTTGTCGTTGGTGTGTTGTATGTGGTGATAACAACGGCGGGAGGTTCAGGCGGTTGTGTGCGTGGTGTGGGGCCCAATCTGCTTCAGTGGCCAAAGTTTAGAGCGCGTTTGCGTGTGGCGGTTAGATCCCTCGGTGGGCGATTGCGCTTTTCTGGGGGTGAATCTGGTGGATTTGTGGTGGTGTAGGGTTAGCCGCCCGAGAGTTGTGTAGCCCCAGTACTTCTCCAACTCTTTGTTTTTTCGACGACAGTACGATTTTGCCGGCCGCGCTTCGAAGGCAAATGATTCCGGCCCAAGCACGTGACGTGTCACGTGAGGCCTCGGAGCTAATTTTTTTCTTCTTCAAAAATTTCTTTCACCCGGCTGAGCCCGGCGAGTCACGCACGGCTGCGGTCGCGGATGAATGCGCACACAAAGTCCGTGAGAATGGCCAGGAGCCCACTCAGTAGAGCAAACGGGCAAGCTCATGAGAAGGTGCTACTCAGAGCATATCACAAATACAGGGATCTGTTTATATAAATCGCTCTACGGGAAAGAAGGACACATGGGTCCGACCTACAAGGCGTAGCACATGTTGTCTGTAACTTGTTTGCCCTGTGCAACGGCGCGTGCCTTCAAACAAAAGGCACAAGGGTCCAGCCTAGGGATACTTATTACTAAAGCCCTCTGTATGCGTAGGATTGGCGCTATATCAAGATACTCACTCAAACGGGAATGAGCTGAATTGAGTGATATTTTCTAGGATATAGCCGTTGAATCGTTCCTGAAACAAGCTCCGGGCCCATGAATGGAGATCAAACTTCGGAATGCTCAAAAAGGGCCTGATTGATGATGAAGTATGCGGCTTCCCTAGTGACGGGCCATTGTACCGGGGGGAATGGGGCATTGGCACATACCCAAAGAGCATTGGCTAGGTATGTATTTACAAGCTTTGCTGACACAGAACTCAAGTATTTGCCCTCATTTCCCAGCCCTGAGTCAACAGGAAACGGGCGAGAGAGCGCTCATACAGCTCAAGTGCATAGCCCAGGTTTATGTAAAGAGCTCCCTTTGCGATCAGCGCTGACAGGAACGGAGCATGAGGGATTTGCTGATGGAGATACAGCTCCTCGGACTCAGAGAGGTCCAACCACACAACACACTCAATGACAACAGGGCCCAGAGCTCTACAAGCAAACCTACCAGCCTCCAGCCCTATCTGGGCATCGCGGCTGTCAAACTTTTGTGAGGCACTGAAGCGGCAGTGCAATGCGTGAAGGCACTGCTGCACGCGGTATATAATTTGGCACCCGTGTTGTTTTGGCAGATCCTGTTGGCGCGCCATTAAATTGCCTGTCTATAAATACTGCGAGGCGCCCGCCCTGCCGTGCCTTTTGCCACTCACATTGTAGCTTCTCACTCACTACACGAAAACACAAACACACAATGTCCGCTGTTGAGACCACTGAGAACAAGATCGAGGAGACCGTCGCTCCAACTGTTGAGGCCACTGAGACCAAGGTCGAGGAGACCACTGAGCAGGCTGAGCAGACCACTGAGTCCGCCACCGCCACCACCGACGCCGCCGCCGTAAAGGAGGAGGTTGTTGCCGCCGCCACTGACGCTAAGGACGAGTTGGCCAAGGCTGACACCACCACTGCTAAGGTCGGTGTCTTCAAGAAGTTCATCAACAAGATCAAGGGTATTGCTTCCAAGGTCAACTAAGCGCTTTGACACGTTCTTCTTGTTACGCTTGCTGTTTCCTTCTCATACACTTTCTCTTCCTTGGTATAAGCATGATACACTGAACAGTGCTCTGGTACGTACCGTTATCATCCATTGATACTCTAGGGCCATGGAGGAAGTCCATACCTTCTTTTTGTTGATGTCTTTTATGCTTTTTTGTCACCTTTTTCTGTTGAGCACTCTTTCAAGTTTGGTGCATTCCCGCTTGTATGGTTTGTTAAAGAAATGACAAGTTTGATATTCCCCTTTTATACAGTAATAATTAATAATTAATGACATGGCACTCTCTTGTGCTGTCATACTTTCTATTTCTTTTAAAATGAGGTGTTGTAGCTTGACGTTGTTTAGCAGACCGGCACACGACTCCCCACGCTGTCTTGAAGCACGCGTATACGGGCGGCTAGTTTTCCAGGAAGATGGATATATATCAAGAAGCTTTGAAGATAACTCGTTGTAAAGGAGGTGCTTCTTTTTCCTATGCTGTTCTGCCATCCAGGAGTTCCAAGTTGGGGGGGGGGGGGCATCCCTGAGACCCCTCTGCAACAAGGGTAAAACGCGCCGCAGGGGGCATAGTGAGCTGTTTGGGCCGTTGTAGATTTGTAATGAGGTCTTTACTGGGACCATGAACTGCTAAACCTGAACACAAGGAAGCCTCAGAGCACACACAGAGGAACCCAGGTCAATGCCCCAGCCAGGCAGCCGGACAGCCTCCCGCGAGCGCCAGAGTTGCCCCACCAAGAGACACACATGGCACGATACACAGAGACCGTACACATGCGGCTGAAAAGCGCGCTGGGAGGAGAACAGGGCTGGGCCCTGGCCTTTCGTTTCCTGTTGGCAGTGAGATGGGGTCACACGATGGGGGAAGAGATCTCTGAGGACGTGACTGTCTATCAACTGCACAGTGATCCCCGCTCAGGGAAGGTTGCTGTTCCAGGCCCGTTAGGAGATAAGCACATGGCTCAGAAGTTGACTGTCCAAATGCGGTAAGGTTATGAGACCCTGGTGCGATGACACATTCTCTTGTTTCTTGTGTTTTGGTAGTTTAGGCAGCTAAACGGAGGGCTTGATATGCTAATGCGTGTAATTATCTATCTGAAGACCTCTACTTTATGAAAACAATCGACCTTTTCAAACCAGTATTCACCTTCTGTACTTCAAACGTGATAGGAATACCTTGGCCCTGTCTCTGCTCAAGATACTGCTCAAACTCAACAAGACTTCCACCAACGCCGAAATAGATGTCCTTAGCGGCAACCATGGCCAGAGAACCTCTGTTCAACTGTAAAAGTTCAATTACAAGCTCTCCGATAACAGGGAGTGTCTCTGGGGAGTAAATTGTCTCAGATGTGATGATCAGCTCGAGCTTAGAGGAACACGTTCCCAACAATTGAACAAAGTCACGACCCCATGCACCAGACAACAGTCTTAAGTTGATATGGTGTGTAGACATGGATAGATAGAATCTATTCAAAAGCTCTTCTGTAAGTTGGATCTCATCTTCGACGATTGGGATTGTTTCATCTCCCCATCTCTGGAGAGCGACACTCTCATCTTCACTGAGCACAGTAGAAGCCCAAGTAATGATCAAGTTCGGAAGCGTCACCAATCTCAGTACACTGCTGTTATAATCTGAAAGAATGAATGTGATCTCCTGTGTTCTCTCAGTCTGTGCCAATGCTCTGTTGAACAGATAGGTGGATGGTAATGCGGTACCACAACCCAATTCCACAACATCACCTGCTAGCACTTGCTCGTCCGTCATCTCAGAGAGCTTGTCCACAGTGTCCACGGAGCATTCCCAACTCTTCAATCCACCTTCATACACATTCTTTTTCAAATCTGTAGCGTCATTACCGATCAAAATCTTGAACTCATCATCATCCTCTTCATTCTCTTCCATCATCAACTGGTGCTTCACGTCAAACAACTCACGTCTGTAAACGACATTACCCTTCGGCGTGGTATACTTCTCAAATGTGACTCTGACGTTCTTCAATGATTTGAGCACAGTTTCGAAATCCTCTTGAACCGGAGGACGTGCACTTGGGTTTGTCACATCCAATGGGTTTGTGAATGGCTTGGTGTCCACTACTGGAGCATCACCAACGAACTCATCGTCGCTGTCGGCGGAAAAGCCAAAGGAGAAAGACATCTGTGTATGCTTGCAGAGTTTCAGCGAATCAGGAACACCGGAATGGCTTAAATAAAATCACCCCAGATCACCCAGAGCTCATCGCACCATGAAATTTTTCCTATGGTTCTCCGATCGCGATCGGCCCATCTCAAAACCCGGTTCATTTAAATGACAACCACTACTACTACAACAATGTTTCGATATCAAATCAATTCAAGAGTCAATTTCAGACTATACAAATACAATCCATTGTGAAACGACTCGTTTTCTTCTCCCCCTTTTATGCAGCTGTAGTGAAAAAACCAAACAATAGTAATATAAAAAAAAGTGACTAAGACCAAAACAAAAAGACAAAATCAGTCGAATATGACGAAAAAAGGGAAGGGCAAGTGAGATGGTGTCCATGAAAAGAAAACTTGAATTGTGTATGTGTGTGGTTGTGTGTGTGATTGTTTGAGAATCCCTTCGTAATAAATAAGATGTTGTGTTATCTCTTAGAATAGTGTTGTGTTGTGTTGTGTGGTAAAAAGATCCTCGTAACACCTGTGCTCCTCCTCTCCAATCCTTCATCGGCAATTCGTCTTTCTGGTGTCATATCATCAATAACCTGTCATGTGTGTATAAAGCATTCTTCCGCGTGTACGTCCCCTGTTGTGAATGTGTGATGGAGTAGGTCAAGCTTATTTGCTCTGGACCTGGGAGTATGTGGACCATGGGTTGGCGTTCTTGGACTTGAGGTAGTCATCCGACTGCTCTTGCCACTCACGGGACATGGTCTTTGGAGCCTCTGGGGCGTTGGCTCTGACGGTCAAGAAGATGGAGACGGAGACGGCCAAACCGATGAAGACACCAGTGGCGATCTTACCAGCCTCACCCTTTGGATGGATAGGACGACGTGGGCCCCAGGCACCGTAGGAGATGTACCAGGCAGCCTTCTTCTCGGCCTGGGTGAGCTCGCCCCATGGGAGCTTCTGACGCTCGGCGAGCTGGGAAACAATCTCCTGCTGGTCACCGGATGGAAGAACCTCCCATCTCTTCTCGAGCTCGGCAATGGCGGCGTTGGAGACTGGGTGGGTGGAGGCGAGTCTGACCTGGGATCTGGTGGCGGCTCTGGCCAAGTTTCTGGCGGCGGTGGTGCGGAGCATTGTGATTGTTGGTGTTCGTTGGTGGTGTTCGTTGTATGCTAAACAAGTGTTGATGGAGTTCGAAAAAAAAGACCACTTTGCGTGCGGGCGGTGGGCAGGAAAACAAACGGCTCTCATTCGCTGGTGGCGCGGTCGGGCCACTCCCATCGAACGAGTTCGCGGAGGTGCGACTATTTCCCGATTTGAATGGTTATGCAGCCCTCGCTGTCAAGACTTCTCAATGGTGCCGTGTAGTATTCAATTGATGGGGGCGTTCTTGGTGCTTTCCTTGCTGCTGCTGCTCTGTAGGATCATCACAAGTATCAGACACAATGGCATTCCCAGTCGTCGCATTCCAGCTTTACAACCTCAACGACTACGGTGTCAAGCTCTTCACGTCCTACGAGGATGAGCACCTATACGTGGCACGTTTCGCCTTCGAGGAGCACTACCCAACGTCCGTGGACCTTGACGAAGGCTCTTCGCAGAGACCAGATAAGCTCGAACTCGTCAGCACAGGGGAGAACAGGGATACACTGAAACAGTTCCCATTCAATGCCATGTACAAGGGTGAGCTGTCCCATGTGATGGTGGAAAACACCCATTTGACGCAGACAGTCAGTTTGTTTAACGAGGAGTACAACTACTTGCTGATCCTATACTTTGACTCACCACAGACAGTGACCAAGTTTGAGGAGTACCTCACAAAGCTCGAGTTGCCAGTCACGGCCACCAAAACCTTCCACAAGTTCTTCAACACCAAGATCGATGAGCTCGATGCCAAATTGTACAAGGAGTCTCAAGGAAAGTCCAGATTCCTGAGAAAGACCAACCCAAAGACAGCCAAGGAGCTCAGACTCTTGAAAGACTACGTTCATATTATCGAAGAGGATCCAAAGCTCTCGGAGACTTACTTCAAGATCATCCACGAGTTTGACGACCAGTTCTTGCACCCTAGCAGCAACAAGTTTGAGTATGACTCCACCACCCAGAAGCCATCGGTCTGAAAGGCGAATTGGTGCCCAATTGTTCATGTGTAATGTGTATGATACAAGTTATTACAGAGATGGAACAACAGCCCGTAAGATGGCCGAAATAGACCCATGGGATCAGAGAACGTGGGGAAACAGTGTGGCGATGGACCCTCTCGTGGTGTGCGGGTTTCTTCAATCCAAAGAAAAACATCAAGCTGCGCGCGGCTTTCACAAACATGACAACAACCGCCACCAACACAGCCAACAGCACAAATACACAACAAACGCTTCCATCATGAGTGGCGACCAGCCCATCAAAGAGGAAGAGAAAGGAATCACGAAGATCGCCACAGCAGAAGAGTTGGTCTTGGGGTGCAAATGCCAAGTTGAGAAGGATGGCGAGCTGAGAGTCGCCGAGCTCTTGTCACTGAGACTCAAGAAGGGAAGACAGGTGTTCTACGTGCACTACGACGAGTTCAACAAGCGTTTGGACGAATGGATCGAGCTGGAGAGAATCGACTTGACGAAACCAGTCACGTTCCCTAAGCCAGAGCCGGCGAAGAAGGACCCGAAGAAGGTTCCATCGAAGAAGGTCTCGAAGAAGAAGGAGAGCAGTGCCACTCCTGGTCAAAAGGGTGACGATGTCCTGGACTTGGACAACTTGAATGTGCAAGGTCTCAAGAAAGAGGAGATTTCCAGAGAGGATGAGATTGAGAAGCTGAGAACTTCTGGTTCCATGACACAAAACAACTCTGAAGTTGCAAGAGTTCGTAACATTTCCAAAGTGGTGATGGGCAAGTACGAGATTGAACCATGGTACTTCTCGCCCTACCCAGTTGAGCTCACAGAAGAAGATGTTATCTACATTGATGACTACACGCTCCAGTTCTTCGGTTCCTTGAAACAATTTGAAAGATTTAGAGAAAAGTGCACATTGAGACATCCACCAGGAAATGAGATTTACAGAGATGATTACGTTTCCTTCTTTGAGATTGATGGTCGTAAACAAAGATCATGGTGTCGTAACGTGTGTCTTTTCTCGAAAATGTTCCTTGACCACAAGACTCTTTACTATGATGTGGATCCATTCTTGTTCTATTGTATGACTTCAAGAGATGAACAAGGCCATCATTTGGTTGGTTACTTCTCTAAGGAGAAAGAATCTGCTGAAGGTTATAACCTTGCTTGTATCTTGACATTACCCCAGTACCAAAGAAAGGGTTATGGTCGTTTGTTGATTGAGTTTTCATACGAGTTATCAAAGAAAGAAGGCAAAGTTGGCTCTCCAGAAAAGCCATTGTCAGATTTGGGTCTTTTGTCTTATAGAGCTTATTGGTCAGAAACTTTGGTCAATATGCTTGTGGAGAACGATTCTGACTATATCACTATTGATGAGATTTCTCAAAGAACTGCCATGACTACAACAGATATCCTTCATACAGCACAGACACTTTCCATTTTGAAATATTTCAAAGGACAGCACGTTATCTATTTGAGTGATCAGGCAGTGGAACAGTACAACAAGTTGAAGAGTAAGAAGAAGCATTCAATCAATCCAGATTTGTTGATTTGGAAACCACCAGTGTTCACTGCTGCGCAGTTGAGGTTTGGTTGGTGATTTTCGGGTTGTTTTCTTTTGGTTTTCAATTCACCATTGCCCAGAGGGTTCGATTATGTCCTCATTTTTCACTTGACTTACTATTAAATTCACGACGTTACGATTAAAAGATGACATTTGTAGTATTTCCTTTCTCATTTTATACCTAATCAAATGGTAATGGTCTTGGTGTACCACTCATCTCACTAGCAGCGATGGCACTTGGAACTTTAATTCCACAACAGTCACCCCAAGTTTGTTGATGCACTGGTAATCCTTCTTCTGAGTCGTTATCTTCATGCGAATGTCCACAGCCATCTCCATGAGTATGTGACTCTCTAGCCGGGGAACAACCTTCTGGAGCAACTAGCAAAGAACCAAAGAAGAAATGTTGGATGATTGGAAGCTTCCCAAGTACTTCAGCCATGTACATCTTTTGCATACCTTCAGACACTTTGGCCCATGTCTTGACACCACTGATATCATCAAGCATCGGTGAATGCCATCTTAGTGATGCAGTCTTCAAAGAGTTGATGAAGTGAATGCAGGCAAAATACATGTACTTCTTGTGGAACATCTCCACCATGTCAGCATCATGAATAGATTTTGGACGAAGATGTTTGTGAGTTGACAGTTGGGCAGCACCAAAGAGGAAAGGAAGGAAGTGATAGTCATCAAGACCCCAGACACCATGAGAGCCAGCTGGTTCAAGCCAGTACTCCTTTTGTAGCAATCTCATAACGGTGATGTAGGTGTTGAACACCTTAAGTACGATAGCAGTGTAGTCTGCCTCTTCAATGATGGATAGTTTCTTGAGGCAAAGAAGAAAGCATAGGAAATTCAGCTCATGACCAGAGCCATAGTCAATTCTCGTTCTGTTGCCCCATGACTCGTTGAAGTAAACGGAGAGCTCCTTGGTAGCGTCAGTGTCAAGTGATGTGATGTGTGTGGTCAATAGCTGGGCTGATGTATCTGTGATCTCGTCGTACACGTCTCTGAACTCGAGTTTTCCGAACCGCGAGGAAGCCTTGTCCTTAACGGGGTGGTTTGAGATGACTTGCATTACACTTTCAAGCAGGTCCAAAAGCCCTTGAACGGACTCAGAGACATGGCACTCGGCATCGTTAGTCTTCCCCACGACCGAGCTGGCCAATGCTGCGACGAACTCGACAATGTCTGCATGTGTCTGGCCATCTTTCCACTTCTCAAGGTCACTCTCTGTGAGGATTCTTCTCACTGGTTCTGTAAATGACATCTCTGTATCACTTGCTCAGAGTATGGAGCGTAAGCAGACGCAGTTGGAGAGGAAGAAGCGTGTGTATAAGAGTTACTGGTGGCGTTATAGAACGAGTTCGCGAAAACACTGGTACGCGCACACCAGTTACCCGGCCGCGAGTGGCTGCCCAAGAGCTCAGTGCCCACGCGCTTTATCTGTGCCAGAAATTAAGCTCAAGCAGCGCCCGCACAACAAGCACCACCCACCACAGAGCCCTCCGCCAAACAACTCGCTAACAATGTCATCGGCTACCGAGGAGGCCATCTTCCGTGAGTACACACGCACAATGCCCGCTCTCTGGGCGAAGCCGCCGTGTTGAGAGCGCCTGTCCGCCGAGCAGTGAAACGAGAGCACTTTCAATGGCTGCCTGGCTGTGGGTTGGAATGCCCATGACAACGGCAGCAAGCTCAACGCTCGGGCCCAGAGACCCAATCGCCATCGAAACAGTACTAACACCACACAGGCGCTGCGGATATGACCCTCGTGCAGCTATACATCCCTTCAGAGATTAGCCGTGACGCCGTCTATGCCCTTGGAGAGTCTGGCACTATCCAGTTCAGGGACATGAACGCCAAGGTCAACGCCTTCCAGAGATCCTTCGTCAAGGAAATCAGACGTCTCGACAACGTCCAGAGACAGTATAGATACTTCAAGACCGAGCTTGAGGCCCGTGGCATTGAAATGGCCCCAGCCCCATTCATCGATGATGAAGACACCGCCACCCGCTTCTCTCAACCTGTCAAGCCAAGTGACATTGACGACAAAGTTGAGAGCGCTCAGCTGATCGAGGAGAGACTCTCACAGCTTGTCGACTCCGCGGACTCCTTGGAGCTCAGAAAGAAGGACTTGCTCCAGCAACGTTTCGTCCTCAGTGGTGCCGCCGGCTTCTTTAGAAAGGCCGAGTCCCACAACTTGGTTAACGCTGACGACGATGCCGAGGCAAACCACACAACACCACATTTGAACGTCAACTTTGTTGCTGGTGTCATTCCAAGAGCCAAGAGAGCTGTCTTGGAGAAAATCCTTTGGAGAGCACTCAGAGGCAACTTGCTCTTGGACACTGTCGAGATTTCAGAGCCAATCTACGATCCAAAGACCAAAGAGCACGTTGATAAGGATGTCTTCATTGTATTCTCCCATGGTCGTGAGATTATGTCTAGAATCAAGAAGATTGCTGAATCGCTGGATGCCGAGATCTACAATGTTGATGAAGACTACACGCTGAGAGAGGAGAGACTTAAAGAACTCAATCTGACGCTGGCAGACCTCTACACAGTCTTGGAGACCACAACAAGAACTTTGGACACAGAATTGATCGCAATTGCTCAGGAGCTTGCAGTTTGGGGTCAGGCAGTCACCAGAGAGAAATCAGTGTACGAGACACTCAACTTGTTCGACTACGATGTTAACAGAAAGACACTGATCGCTGAAGGTTGGGTCCCAACTACAGAGTTGAACAACGTTAAAGAGATCCTCCAAACACACTCTAACGGTATGCAATCAATTTTGAACACCATGGAAACAACAAGAACACCACCAACATACCACAAGACCAACAAGTTCACAGCTGCCTTCCAGTCCATTTGTGATGCTTATGGCGTTGCTCAATATAAAGAAGTCAACCCGGGTTTGCCAACCATCGTCACTTTCCCATTCATGTTTGCTATCATGTTCGGTGATGTTGGTCACGGTTTCCTCTTGGCCCTTGCTGCCTCTATGCTTGTTCTCCACGAGAAGAAGATTGCCAGAATGAAGAGAGACGAGATTTTCGATATGGCCTACTCTGGTAGATACATTCTCTTACTTATGGGTATCTTCTCTATGGTTACTGGTTTCTTCTACAACGATCTCTTCTCCAAGTCTATGTCACTCTTCCAATCAGGTTGGGAGTGGCCAGAACACCAGGCTGGTGAGACGATCTTTGCTAAGAAGGTTGGTATTTACCCACTTGGTTTGGACCCTGCTTGGCACGGTACCGAGAACGCCTTGTTGTTCTCTAACTCCTACAAGATGAAGTTGTCCATTTTGATGGGTTTCACACACATGACATACTCTTTCTTCTTCTCTCTTGTCAACTACACTCACTTTAACTCCATGATTGACATTCTTGGTAACTTCATTCCAGGTTTGATCTTCATGCAGTCCATCTTTGGTTACCTTTCCATCTGTATCATTTACAAGTGGTCTGTTGACTGGATTGCCATCGAGAAGCCAGCTCCAGGTTTGTTGAACATGTTGATCTCTATGTTCCTTTCCCCAGGAAACGTTGCTGAGCGTTTGTACCCACACCAGGAGAAGGTTCAATTGATTCTTCTCTTTGCTGCCCTCATCTGCGTTCCATGGCTCTTATTGCTCAAGCCATTGTACTTGAAACGTCAATTGGACAGGGAAGCTGCACAATACCAGGCTATTGATGGTGGTGAAGCAGGTGCAGTTGAACATGCCACTCATGACGATGATGATGAAGACCACGAAGAGCACAACTTTGGTGACATCATGATCCACCAAGTCATTCACACAATTGAGTTCTGTTTGAACTCCGTTTCTCACACTGCTTCTTACTTGAGATTGTGGGCTCTTTCCCTTGCCCATGCTCAGTTGTCTTCTGTTTTGTGGTCTATGACCATTCAGGGTGCCTTTGGTAAGACTGGTATCCTCGGTGCCCTCTTCACAGTTGGTATGTTTGCATTCTGGTTCGTCCTTACCGTCCTTATCTTGGTCGTCATGGAGGGTACTTCTGCTATGTTGCACTCCTTGCGTTTGCACTGGGTCGAGTCCATGTCTAAGTTCTTTGT
Source organism: Petasospora maritima (assembly GCA_030557345.1). Classification (NCBI taxonomy): domain Eukaryota; kingdom Fungi; phylum Ascomycota; class Saccharomycetes; order Phaffomycetales; family Wickerhamomycetaceae; genus Petasospora; species Petasospora maritima. The sequence goes on from JAKTOZ010000015.1 coordinate 35,510, forward strand.
TGGTGGTGGTAACGCCTATGAACCTTTCAGCTTCAAACAGATTTTGTCTCTTGAGGAGCTTTGATAGCAACCTCTCTTGATTAATTCCTTTTGCCAACACATCATTATCCACACCTCTCACATATATCATGGATTCGAGCCACTGATAAACCGGCCGTCTCGACTCTGATCAAAAACCAATTGATTGTCTCCACTTTTTTGTCATATAGATTCTTTACAATTTAACAGAAGAAAAAAACTTATAATCAAAAAATTTCATTTTCTATGCATTAATTAATACAAGCTGTTTAGTGAATATTAAAATTATAGCTCTCAGTCCCAAATCTTGACCAACTGGTCAGTACCACCAGAAGCAAAGACGCATCTCATACTGTCATTAATCATTGTCTCATCATCCACCAAAGCGTCATCCTCATTCTCAAAGATTGATGGAGCCCATGCAATGCTGTTGATGAACCCATCATGACCAGTCAAAGTTCTCACACAATCACCAGTCTCCAAATCCCAAAGCTTGATGGATTTATCATCTGAGCAACTGAGTAAGATCTTACCATTTGGATGGAATGCAAGATCTTTCACCCACGACTTGTGACCAACAAGTGTCTTGACAAGGGCTCCATGTGGATTAGAAGAAGGCAATGGGTGGTTATGTGGTCTGAGAACCGGGAGGGGTAATAACCAGATCTTTATCGTATCATCTCTTCCACCAGTGACGGCATATTTGAACCCAAGTCTCTTATAAGTCTCCTCATCGCCATACTCTGACGTGTTCAACTTGTCGACGTACTTGTTTGAGATCATAGGCACAAACTTGACGGCTTCCACCACTTTGTTATGACCAATCATGAGACCCAACCCTGTTCCGGAATCACCATGTGACAATCTTACACTCTGATCACTTGATCCAGAAAGGAGATATTCCCCTGCGGTGATATCCAAAGTTCTGACCCAATCAGAATGACCAACAAATGACTTCAAACACCAACCAGATTTGATATCCCAGATCTTTATCGTGGTGTCTCTTGAGCAGGTGAATATGACATTCTCATTCTTGAACACAACCGAGGAAACAACATGTTCATGACCAGTCAACGTCCTTATCAATCTCATGGTTTGAAGATCCCAAACTTTGACATACAAATCTGAGCCACATGTGACGAGAACGTGACTGTTGTTGTTGAACTCTAGCTTTGTAGGCGATACCGCCACTGCATTGACCGATCTTGTATGCGCTTGCACAGTGCTCAATGGCTGTACGAGATCCAAGAGGTTCCATACTGAGAAGGTTCCATCCGCGGAGGCGCTGATGAGTTGAGGCAATTTGGGATGGATGGTAACTGCTGTGATGGTAGCATTGTTGTTAAGAGTCTTCTTTACTTTTGATGGGGCCCAGTTGAGTTTGCTAAGTTGCGAATCGCCGTCCCCAATCAGTGCCAGATTCGATGTGTTTTTCGAGAGTTGTTCCACTTGAGACTCCAAATCCGTGATCTTCTTTTGCAAACGGAGAATTGCTGTCCACTTCTTTGGAAGAAGTTCGTTGTCGTCGGTGATGGAGGAAACATTTAGCTCTGTCTGTATCGATGCAAGTGCCTGTTCGGAGATTCGAGGCTTCAAGTAGTTCAGGATGGAGTTGTGGAGGTCCGACCTCTGTCTATCCGAGAGGAAGGACATTTGATGGTGTGCGGATGGAGAGAGAAGCGGTGGGCGGCCGGCTGAGAAAAGTGACTCTTCCTGATGTTCTATATGTGGAAGCCAGGATGGGCGAGTTTCAATCCACTAGATGAAGTGCCTTGTTGTAATTGAGCCGCTGTGTTCGTCCATGGCGGCTAATCGAACTGTGTAACTTCCTCACGTACGAAATCATAACAAACAACGTTGGTCGGAATTAGTGAAAACAGTTCCCGGAATACGGAAACATCCAAACACCTGGCACACACCCGGACATCACCGACTTGCATATAACGCAACTTTAAAGATCAGTAGCTTCACATCCACGCGCAAAGTTTGAGAAGTAAAAGGCTTTACTGGTACTTCTGAGTCCATAAATCATCATGATTCTATTCTAGAACCCCAAGCTCCTTAATTTCTGAGGAACTGATGAACCCGGCCAGAAAGAGCATCTCTACTTTCCAAAAAATAGTGTTCACTTGAAGCTCTAAAACGCCGTTAATTTTTTTTAAATATATACGCTTATTGAGACATATCTTCTCAAACTACAGCGTGTATTACACATTGTGAGCCATAGTTTGACTCAATTGAGCCGTTGATTATGGAGTAATTGAATTTAGTAGTTGCAGCAGACGACAGTGGTGTCCGGGTTAATAAAGACGGAGCGACGTGATGCGCAAGCGGCAAGTCAAACCCGGTCCCGGAGACGGACTGCCTCTAGACCCCTGAGCCCTTCGATAGAGCCTAGCACGTAGCGAGCCTCGACATCAATACGTTGCCAGTGAACGTGTCACCCGTAGTCATTCTGATAGGCGGTGTCCAAGGATCAAGGAAGTGGTATAGGTAGATAGGCTACAAGATCGGTCTAGAATATACAGGTTGCACAGGTCATGGAATGCGTGAAGAAATGCTTCATATTTTGTGCCTCTGGCCTCTGAAGTCTGGAGCCTGGAGCCCATGACCAAAGAGTTATGTATATATCGGAAGCCGCGGAGGGTTTTGGGTTTGGAATTGACACATAGCTCGCGAGCTAGCCTCGGCACAGACGATAGGACAGACATCCAGCGGGTAGTCACATATCCCATCCGCGGATTGTGGACTGTGTGTTCTGATGGGCTCCCCCAGTGAACCCTGCTACATAAGTCGATCAACAACGGGACCCTTTGAACCATGGACCCTCCCTCTTCAGCAGAATCGGTGGCCCCCGGAGCGCTCTCCCGTCTGGAAAAAAGCCTCTGTGCGCCGGAAGACCACCCGCGGCGCCTGTGCCCGGGATCTGTGTACCCGCCAGCGCACTTTTATGATCATGAGCAACACTGTGGACGAAGGGCTGAGACTACAAAATCGCTGCAACTCCCATATTCTCCTACTTCTACTGCATACCACACGACAATAGCACCCACTACAACACGTACAGGCTCTTTCCAGCAAAGCGCCCTGTCACCGCCCTGTCACCACCCGCACAAGACTTTCTGCAGCGTTTACAGCGTGGGGTTCCATCAACAAGCTCACCTCACAACCCACATCCCAGTCCGCCCTGGGCCCGTGTGTTTATAACAGCAGACCCATCCACCACCCACACTTCTCGTCCAGCCATCCAGTGGCCACACCGGACACATTACGCTAAGCGCCCTACCACCAGGCTCATATTCCAACAGCTGAGACCACACGCACACTAAATCATGCACTTCACACTACACAGCAACACGTCGGGGACGACCAATAAGAAGTCGTTCTTCGGCATCTCGAGAGGATCACACGACACAGATTCAGGTGCCACGACGCCCGACAGGGGGTCCAAACAGACCACACACGTTGACAGCGACATTAACAACCACTCTGATGAGAACCACTCGCACTCGCCCCCACACACTCCAACTGGATCACCAGACAAGGAGACTCACCATTCGATGCAACCACTCAAACGTTTCTTCCGTCCATCACTGCGGAAGAACTCCAGTGCACGCTCCAGCAATTCGCCTTCTTCGTCCTCCTCAACACTGAATTTCTCCACACTGAGCCTGAACAAGCACTCCAACGACCCATTTGATGACGATGGTGTCTTGGCTCAGAAGTACGGCCGTATGGGTAAGATTCTTGGTTCTGGTGCTGGTGGTTCCGTCCGTCTCTTGACGAGACCATCAGACGGTCTTACTTTTGCCGTTAAGGAATTCAGACCTAGAAGATCCAACGAACAGATGAAGGAATACGCAAAGAAATGCACTGCAGAGTTTTGTATCGGTTCTACCCTCCATCATCCAAACATCATTGAGACATTGGACATTGCCCATGAAGGAGATCACTATTATGAAGTCATGGAGTACTGCCCTGTTGACTTCTTTGCCGTTGTTATGTCTGGCCGTATGACAAGATCAGAGATCAACTGTTGCTTCAGACAAATTACAGAAGGTGTCTACTATTTGCACAATATGGGTATCGCTCACAGAGACTTGAAATTGGACAATTGTGTCATTTCCAAAGATGGTATTGTCAAGCTCATTGATTTTGGCTCTGCTGTTGTTTTCAAATATCCATATGAGGATGCTTTCGTCAAGGCACAAGGTGTCTGCGGTTCAGATCCATACCTTGCTCCAGAGGTGCTGAACTTTGTCAAATATGACCCTCGTCCTGTTGATGTATGGTCAATTGCTATCATCTATTGCTGTATGACTTTGAAGAGATTCCCATGGAAGGTTCCAAAACCGTCTGATCCATCTTACAGACTTTACTGCATGCCAGATGACAAGCCACATGACTATGCTCAAGCATCCAAGATCCATGCCGAGCTGATTCGCAGACGTAAGGAGGATAGATTGAGAAAAGAATTGGCAGAGAAGGAGAGAGAACAAGAAAATGTGGAGAAGATTACAGAAGTGTTGGATGCTACACACATCCGTGGTGAAGAATACAATCCACATCCAGCAACACCTCCACAGCACAAGGATGATTCCACTGAAAGTTGCAACTCTTTGAAGGAACATGCTGCCACCTCCTCACAGATCACTGAACAGACTATCACAACATCATCAAAGCAACCAAGACAAGGCTCTACATCTCAAGAATCTCAACCTCGTTCAGGCCCTCACACAATCCATGGGCCATACCGTCTCATGCGTCTTCTTCCACACGCTGCCAGACCACTGTTATCACGCATGCTTGCAGTTGAACCTCGTGACAGAGCCACTATCGAAGATATCTTCAACGATGATTGGTTTAGAAGCATTGCTTCTTGTACTATTGTCAAGGGGAAGTTGATTCGTGGACCGGGTCATGTACATACCGACATCAAAGAGGAAGATGCTCATTTGGAATCATACAAGGAGAAGGAGAGAGGAAGACGCTAATATAATTTATTTCTGGTACACACATGACCGCCCTTATATCATATGAAGTTACGACTATGAATGCTCCACGAATTCTTTTACGGCTCACTATGCAGTCGGTTCCCTTTTTTTATATCACAAGAGTGCAATGAAGTTTTAATCTAATAGAAGAACATACAGATAAGTTACAAGAGGAGTAGACAAGATTATGTAATTCACGTTATATACATGGGTTTATTGATCAGCACTAGTTTCTTGTGCTGGATCTTTTTTGTGTTTGAGGACCCACCAGGAGTGAATGTCACTACCAGCTTTCTCACCAAGGTTCTGGAAATGAACGTAGTCACTTAGGCCCAAGTGGTTAAGGCCAAATACACCGACATTTGCAGGAGATTTATCAGCCTCCATTAGCCCCACAAACAAGAACAGTCTTGATTGTAAAACATGAGCACCAATCTCTGAGACATCGTCTTTTTCAAAATCAATTAAACCACGGTCAACACAACACTTGATCAATTCATTCTTGTTCAAGTCCCATAGTGTCTGCTTACCAGATATGAGGAAGTAGTTGTCCACTTTAATCTCATTGAATTTGTTCAGAAGACGAGACTGGAGAATGTTGGATGGATAGAAGCCAACTGGGATGTATCTCGATGTCAAGTTCATGGCCTTGGCGAGGAGGGCGAGTTCATCTGATGGAAGTTTTGCAACGCTTTGCGGTGGGACAATTCCTTCAAAGTAAGAGGCAGCGTAACGAGACAGTCTGAGTTCAGCCAACTGTGCGTGTGCTTTCATAGATGAGGTGTTCATCTTCTTCACCAACCCTGGGAATACACATGTGCTGGGAGCAATCTCTGGGATGAGCATACAGAGAACTGGTGTCATCTCTGCAAAGATGAGGAGGATCACAGCAAATATTGGTATCTTAAAGAAGTCCCTCTCTGTTCTGAGAACTGTCTGGAACTCCTTTCTTGTAATGCTGAGGATGGTGGTACGATCGAGTTTCTTAAGTGCTTCTTGTTCAAATCTTTCAAGAGACTCCAACGCCGAGAGGACTTGTACAAGATCCTGGCCGTTCCTGACCTTGCGTTGAATAACTTCTCCTCTCTTCCCCACAGTCCCAATGTGATACTTTTTTTTGATCTCAGTACTGAGTTTGCGGTTTCTCCAGACGTTCTGGATACCGACTCGGTAGAAGTGGATGACGGACTTGAAGTAAGTGGTGAACTGCTTCACCTTGAGGAAAGGACCCGAGTCTCCTTGCTCTTTAGCAACGTCCCTAAAGACAGAGCTCTTGGAGCGGAGAACAATCGGCAGCGTGGATGTGGCATTGAGCTGGTCCTCCTCGGGCTTAAGATGAGTGTGGGGTTGTGTCCAGAGCCTCTTGAGGATGTAGTTGGATGCGATATGTGTCTCGAGGCTCTCGGAGGAAGAGAGGGCGGACTGCTTCACCAGCGTCGAGGAGTACCGCAGTTGTGGGCGCAGTGATATGGGACCACGGCAAAACATCGTCATGGAGTGCTTTGGCTGTGGGACTTGAAGTGGACGAAGAAGTAGAGAGAAGAGGTTTGTTCAGGTGATCTCGACCGACCAGAAGCGCGGAACCCCGGCCGAATCGGTAGGCCGGAGAAGAAGTTGTGGGCAGGGAAGGGGTCACACTGTTCCATGAAGAGAAGTTGCTTGGTCTAGATAGCCAAATATATACACTGGCAGTCTTTGACTCAATTTCTGGGACCACAGCTCAAACAGCCATCCGTAGCGCCGTGTTCTTCGCTCACCATCGCTCAAGGGGAAGACGCGAACCCCCAGATGAGCATTTGCCACCATCAACACAACAACATACTAAGGGTAAAGCAACCACCACACAGCACAACACAACGGGCGGCTGATCCCCAGAAAGCATGGGATGGACCACAAGAACAGACAAGAGCTCCTCGCGACGCGCGGGGCTTCCGGCAGTGACGCATTCACCGTACAGATCAACACGCTCGACCACTATCAAAGCACCGCTACTCCGCTCGATAGAACAGGGCCACCGCTGGCGCCAAGAGGAGAAGGATACAGCTACCATCACGTCCCAGTCGTGCGAGTCTTTGGATCTCTACCCACGGGCCACAACATCCTTGCCCATGTCCACGGCGCTTACCCGTACATCTATATCCCCTGGCACAAGGAGGACTGCTTCTCTCTCCAGTTGAGGTTGGAGAAGGCAGTTGCCCTGTCTTTGAAGCGAAAGAAGGAAGGCGACCATGAAGACGAATATGACAACAACAAGGAAGAAGACAACAAGACTCTCAAGTACATTGCCCACGTTTTAGTGTGCAAAGGAACACCATTCTACGGCTATCACGTTGGCTATCAGCCATTCTTCAAAATCTACCTTCTCAACCCTTCCTACTGCAACAGAATCTCAGATCTCTTACGGGAAGGATCTGCTCTTGGAAACAAGGTTGAAGTCTACGAGGCCCACATCTCATACGCACTCCAGTTTCTCACAGATTACAACCTGTTCGGATGTGGCTGGCTCCGTCTCCAGGAACTCTTCATCAGAACTCCCATCTTATATGACGATGACATCAAAACAGACGAATTGGTCGAGTACATGATGGGATACAACACAACCACGATTCCGAGAATTGGAAGATCAGCTCTCGAGATCGACACCAGTATCCAGTTCATCCTCAACAGACGTGATCTATCAGAGAGAAACCTGCACAATGATTTCACTGAGAAACTTGGTAAAGTTGATCTGAAAGACTTTGTCTATATCCAGAGTTCTAAGGATCTATGGAAAGATGGTGAATTTCAAAGAACATTGAAAGGCGAAAAGCCTTATTCCACACCAACTCAGTACCAGAGAGATCCGCACGTTGAGTGGGTTGAATCACAAGAGAACTCGATGCTTTTTGATTACGTGAAAGGACTCGGGGCGACTTCAGATGATCTAAACTATGGAAATTTCCTGAAGAAGAACCCAGCACTGGAAAACATCCCAACTGCTTTTGAATCAACTTCTGAACTGTTCTATGAGCCACAATTTGACGATGAAGAAGGCAGCGAAGTCGATGAAACTACACATGGTGAAGTTGTTGAAGACGAAGACTTTGGTGACCCACTATTTGATGCAAATGACGATTACAATGCAGAAACTCGAGCCATGGCCGATCTACAAGACCAGATCGATGAGGAAGAGGCCGATAAGAATGTTGACGATGAAGAAGGCGCCGACTCTCCAATTCCCGCTCTATCAGACAAGAGTGCAGCTACCATTGAAGATATGACAGGAGATGAACAGTTCATCAAGAGACCGACCACAGCAAAGAGAGCGTTTTCAACTGCATTCGCCGAACCATCAACACAACCGATTCTTGGTGCCTTGAAACATGGACGGCACAGATACATATACAAGAATCCACCACCAATGAACTTGGATTTTGAAGAAGAAGGAATACCAAAGATCAAGTATACAGACCCCTTCTATATGGAAGAGCCACCGAAACCATTCATCCATGCTGGAAAGAAGTTCAAGCTGACATCGAAGCTCCTCGAACACCTCCCTCCGATCTCCATTGACGGTGAATCAGTTCCCAACTCTTCAACTCAGACCACAGTCATCAAAAATCCACAGCCCAAGACGTGGAAATACACTATAGATCCACCCACCTTCTCTGAAATTGCAGGTCACGACTACACCAACGCACGTCTGTCTTCTCAGATCAATGTCAAGAGATCGTTCAAGTTCGCCACTCAAGCCAATAAAGATCGTCGCCCAGATGGCTCGAACAACTTGACTGTGATTGTGGCAGAAGTGTTTGTTCCCACCAGAGGCGAGATGAAACCAGATCCACACTTTGATGAGATCGTTTCAATCATGTGGAGGACTATGAATAGTGATGATTTCCAGGAAGGTATGCTTTGCTTGAACACTCCTTACACAAAGATGAAGATTTCCAATCTGGAGACGATGTATTTTGATGATGAATCTTTGATGATTGAACAGTTTGCTGCCATCGTTTGCGGATTTGACCCTGATATCATTGCTGGCTACGAAGTCCATGCTTCTTCGTGGGGTTACATCATTGACAGAGCAAAGTCGTGCTACGAGTTTGATTTCTTGTCAGAGATATCTCGAGTGACATTCAAAGCACATAATAAGATGGGCGATCATTGGGGCTACACTCATACATCTTCCATTAAGGTCTGTGGAAGACACACACTGAATATCTGGAGACCATTGAAGGAGTTGAATTTGGCCAAGAACAGCTTGGAGTACGTGACTTACCACTTGTTGCACATGAAGATTCCATACTTCACACACCAGACATTGACAGAGATGGCACACACAAACTTCAATGGAGTGGTCAAATATCTAAGGAAGCACACAGAGGTCGATGCAAGGCTCATTGATGTTGCTCAGATCATACCCAAGGCTGCTGAGGAGGCGAGACTAATTGGTGTCGACTTCTACGATGTGTTTTATCGTGGATCACAGTACAAGGTTGAGTCTTTAATGACCAGAATTGCCAAAGCGGAGAACCTTATGCTGCTGAGTCCCAGCAAGAAACAAGTGAGAAACCAGAAACCACTGGAGTGTATCCCTATGGTTATGGAACCAATATCCCAGTTCTACAACTCCCCACTACTTGTTCTTGACTTCCAATCTTTGTACCCATCCATCATTATTGCTTACAACTACTGCTACTCTACGCTATTTGGCCGTTTGAAGGACTACTCAGAAAAGAATTACAACACTATTGGAACAGGTAAGCTCAAGCACCCTCCAGGGCTCTTGAAACTTCTTGAAAATGACATCACACTCTCACCAAATGGGTTGATGTTTGCTAAGTCGACTGTTCGTAAGTCCCTGTTGGCCAAGATGCTGGAGGATCTTCTTGATACAAGATTCATGGTCAAGAGCACAATGAAGTTTTTGGATCCCAGCATGCACCAGTTATACAACAACAGACAATTGGCTTTGAAGTTGACGGCCAATGTCACTTATGGTTATGCGTCTGCTTCGTTTTCCGGAAGAATGCCCTGCTCTGACATTGCTGATGCCATTGTTCAAACAGGAAGGGAGACACTTGAAAGAGCCATTGAGATGATTGAAAATGATCCATCATGGGGCGCCAAGGTGGTATATGGTGACACTGATAGTTTGTTTGTCTACTTGCCAGGTCGGAGCCGTGAAGAGGCATTCAAGTTGGGTAAGGAAATGGCTGATGCTGTGACGAAGTCCAATCCGAATCCTGTGACTTTGAAGTTTGAAAAAGTGTACCATCCTGCTTTGTTGATGGCAAAGAAGAGATACGTTGGGTACTCCTATGAGCATTTGGACTCTCCAGCCAAATTTGACGCCAAGGGTATCGAAACAGTGAGACGTGATGGCCACCCAGCTCAGCAACACATTGTTGAACAGTGCCTGAGAACTTTGTTCGAGACGGGAAATATCACTGATATCAAGAACTACGTTCAAGATCAATTCAACAAGATAATCAACAACGATGTCTCCATTCAGGATTTTTGCTTTGCACGTGCTGTTAAAGTTGGGACATACAAGAATCCACCTCCAGGTGCAGTTGTCAGTGAGAAGAAGATGGCCGAGGATGCAAGAGCAGAACCTCAGTATAAAGAGAGAGTACCGTATGTGATTATACAGGAGCCGAACTCCATTTTGAGAGATCGTGCTAGATCTCCTGAAGATTTCATCAGAGACAATCTCAGGTTGGATGCTGAATACTACATCACCAAGACTTTAATTCCACCATTGGACAGAATATTCACATTGGTTGGTGTTGATGTTAAGCAGTGGTACTCTGGTATGCCAAGGAAGGTTGCTAAGAGTTCTATTTACAGCACCCGATGTGTTTCATGTGGTGCCAGCTCCAAAGCCAAACTGTGTGGAGACTGTCGATATGAGGAGTTACAAACGTTGCTGAACTTGAAACAGGAGTTGAAGTTAGAACAGGAGAGATGGAGAGATATCAATTCGGTTTGTCGTTCTTGCAGTGCTGAAGAATCAGGCTTGTGTGAATCTCATGATTGCTCTATTTATTTCACCAAGGTTCGTCAGAGAAAGCGGCTGAATGAGATGGAGGAAGTGAAGCAGCAGACTGCTAAGCTCCTATCTTGGTGATTATGAGTCTTATTTATGATTTAATGTGATTTATTTTGAACTGTACTTATTTCATTGAAGATGACCATATGAATTGATCAGGCAGACAAAGAGGCAAGAGCGTTGACACAGACAGCGTGGTCTTCGAAATCTTTCATACCACTCACTGTAATGACGGCAAACACGAAGTCAGGGGCAGACTCGAGTCTGATTGGGAAACCACCACCATAGTTGGTGTACTGTTCAGGATCGAGGCCAACACTTTGGATGGTTCTTCCCTTTGATTCCAACTCCAAGCCGTATCTCTTGGAGGCTCTCTCGAATCTGATGACAGTGTTTCTTTTCTTTGCGAGCCAGGTCTCGTTGTCTGGGTAGATTTCACCCAAGTAAGTTCTGAAGACGGTGACACCAGCAACTGTGGTGATGTCGATGACGAGGTTCTTGCCTGGGAAAGTTGATTGAGCGTAGTCTCTAGCAGCAAGACCGAGCTTGAAGGCGACATCGTCATCAAACTTGGCCAGCTTGAACTGCTTTTCTTCGGAGGCGATAGATTCAATTGTCAAGACGGACATCTTGTAGCTAACTTGGGATAATGCTTTGGACCAGGTGCAATTGAGCTGGCAGAGCAACAGAACAACGGCGAGAGATCGTCTGGAGCTTAGAACCCGTGCGCGTCAGTGGGCCGAAGCTGTAAGGTACCTGAGCCGCCAACTGTAAATCGAGAAAACATGAGATAATGTCCGAAAAGGGAAATAGTCTTAGGGCCGAAAAACTGCAGGAAGCGATGAGATGCCTTTATCACCAACAACAAAGGACCAGAACCACGAGAAAAGAGGCCAACAGAGCGACACTGGAAGAGTCAGAACAGTCTTGAGTCGGACATCAGAGCTGACAGCTGCACAACCACCGCATTAATCGCCCCAGAAACACACACGCCACACAACGGCCCATCTATTGCCTTTCATCATCGTGCGTAAGACCCCCACCAATCGCCATGGTAATTGACAGAGAACCCACAAAGATCGAGATCTCGCAGTTCTTCGGTGTCTATCAGACACAGTACGGAAGAGCGTGTTTCGCCACCAAACCGATCCGGCGCGGAACGTCTGTGCTTGTGACGAACCCAGGCCTGGGCTCTGCAATCCTGTATGAGTTCAGGAAAGAGGTCTGTGCCACTTGCTTCCACTACGAGTACGGGAAGTATGCCAGAGTGAAGCTCCCCAAGCCAGAAAGTTGGAAGGGGAAGTTCCAAGGAGCTGGTGTCTGGTTCTGCTCTGAGGAGTGTATGGAGCAATGGACGGACCAGGACGAAGAGCACGTGTTGACTACAGCCTACGAGACCATGCTCACGAACTACCAGATGAAGAGTAAGGAGACGTCCGAAGAGGTTGATAACAAGGCTAACGGGGTGTCAATAACCAAGGAAGTGATATCACAGAACTGGGAAGATGTGAATCAGTGGGAATTGAAGCTCCAGAAGATGAAGAGGTCCAAACACACCAACCAGTTGCCCGCACTCAATGAGGAGGAGTACGCAACGGCCAGATTCGTCACCCTTTCACTTTACAATATACTCAGAGAGCACTCGTCAGTTGATAGCTTTGAAGAACTACAAACCAATGAACTTGAAAAGGTGTCAAAGTATCCAGTGTTGCTCAAATCACAGACATACGTGTACAAGTTCTTGAAGATCTCATTACCAGATGTGATACAACCGTTGCTCACCACAGATAGACTCAGGCTCATACTTGGAAGGGAGTACGGTAACTCATTTGGTATAAGGCAGATTACAAAAGAAGGGTCGGATGAGAACAAGGAGTTCCTGGGGTATATGATGTCACCCGAGGCTTCGTTCTTCAATCACTCATGTCGCCCAAACTTGCTCAAGGAGAGAGTCAAAGACCACATGGTCTTCAAGACCATTATGGATATTGAGCAAGGTGAACAACTCTGTATTGACTACTTCCAACTGTCAGAAGAGGGCTACGAGGAGAGACAAAATGCATTGGCAGGCAACTGGTTCTTCTATTGTAAATGTGACCGTTGTATTCAAGAGGAGAAGGAACTGCATCAGGAGAAGTGATCATTATCGAGGATAGCTTCCTCCAATGCTGATTTGCTGATGCTATCGGCTGTGAGTTGGTTAGAGATGAACTGCATAATAGAGAAAATAATAGATGGATATACTTGCTTGATAAGTTTGACATGGATGATTCCACTGTAGAGATCCTTGCCTTTGAAACAGCACCACGAGGAGGGAGCATGGAGAGTCCATTGTTGAGATACGATGGTGGAGCAGTAATACCATCTCCGTCATCATCTTCGTCAATGTCATGGAACTTGGGTGGGGCCTTAGCGAGAATTCTTGATCTCTGGAGAAGCATCGAGCCAGCAGTGACATCTTCCAGCGACGACGATGAGGAGGAGCTGCTCTCTGCATCTGATGCGACATTGGACTCGTTGTAGTGGAGCTGCTTAGAGTCTGAAGCATGTGGTTGCTCAGGTAGTGGCTCCAATGGCGGCTGTTTCGCAGTCCTTGTGGAGTCAAAGATGTTGAGATGCCGACTTGTGAGAGTGTGTTGGGACACCCCTTGATCCGTTATCGTCTCTGATGAGTGGGACGTGCCGTTCTGGATTCTCGTCCGTAGCTGCTCCAGCTCTTTCTCATATAGCCAGTATGCTTGTTGTTGGAGAAACTTGGTGGGAACACCAAATTGCGTGCTCCTAATGGGAAATTCTGTTAGTCTTGTGCTCTCTTCAAGTGGTGAATGTTGATAAGGGGATCACTTACAACGAGGACCCTATAACTGTTAGTGGAAAAGTTAACGACAAAGGGCTCAAAAGATTAACTCACAGTTGACATCAGTCTTCTTCGACTTGGACAAAACGGTCCACAGTTTCTCCTCTTTGGCGTTACTCCAGTTGATCTTGCACCCTGATGTGTTAGTCACTGCATGGGAAACAGAAACAGCATTGAAAGCGACAAAAACAACGCACATTTGGAGGGTCCACAAACCCATTTCTCTCCACGGGAATTCTGAGGTAAACCACTTTCTTCGACGTCATTTGGGCCGTTGCTTTGGGCGTTTGTTGGCGGCTGAAGTCGGTGTTTGGTGGAGTTCAACCGTTTCACTGTGCCCTATTGTTGCGCGCTGACTATTGACACGGGTATTCTGCCACCGCTGGTGCGTGGAGAAGATAAGCGAGTCTGGTGGCTCAGGGGAAGCTGGTCGGTGCCAGGTGGTCATTGGACAAGCAGAAATGGAAGATGGCGACTGACAAGGAAACAGTAAGCGACGTGCACAGAAACCGTTGGTGTTTGGCGGCCAGGGGTGTGGGGGTGTAGGTGTGTGGGGGGACGGGGGACCGAGGTGACACAAAAACGAATCTCCAGTCTGTGGCCGCTGCAGTGGAGGGCTCGGAGGAGCGGGAATGGGCTGTTATCCCAAGTATTTAGAGTACATTGGGACCCTGTACAAGAGAAACGACCTTCTTTCTACCAGAGACCCAACACACATTGCTATTCACCACGGATACCCACCAAACTGCTACTTGGCACTTGCTACTTCTCATTTCACACCCCACCACTGCTATCTTCCCTCCTCTTTTGCACAGTTAAACGCTCGACAGAGCCACTTGAACACTTTCATATCCACCAATCCTACCACATAGAGCCATGCCTCACCGCTTGGACGCTGCCTCTACAGAAGTCGTTCGTTCCTCCCGCTACAGCCGTCTCACCTCCCTTTCCAGCATGATGAGCTCACAGCATGACGCCCTGACACCACACAGGGAGATGTTGGGCTTCAGACGCCTTGCAAGATACTTATGGCCGGATGTCAGTGGTAAAAGTGCCAAGAAGGCAGGAACCCAGGGCACTGCCTATTTCAGCTCCTCGAACAGTGCTCTCATCACACCGAACAACACGTTTGGCTACGTCACTCTGGAGGACCACAAGATCGACCAAACCATTGCCAGCTTGACCTACGCATCTCCAAAGGACCAGAACATATCCAGATCCCACTTCGACCTCAAGAGCAAGCCTGTGGGCTACTACATGGATGCCAAACGTGTTTCCACAACGTTGGCTCATAAGTCCAAGCCCTTGACCGAAACCAAGAAGCAGAACGTCCAGGCCAACATCTCTCTCAAGTACATTGACGCCTTAGAGAGAAGTGGTAAGTTTCCTCCATCCAAGAGACTGCTCCAGTTCCGCAGTTTGCCTTCATTGATCGGTCTTCGGGCCGTTTTGAGCCAAGTCGTTGGAGGACCATTACAGAAAATTCTCATCCTCGACGCAGACAGGTCATTTCAACGCATCGACCACTCGAAAGAGTACGGTAAGTTCTTGTTAAGAAACCGAGTTGTGGAGATCTGGTTTCTCAGGCCCGAACTGGCTTTTGAATTCTTCCAGTACTGCCAGAGTGGGTCGTACGTTGTCAATGGATTCCATTTCACTCCAGAGTGGGCACCTCCACATGAGAATTACAACGCAGACCATTCTTTCTTCCATGAGCGTCTTGAAGGAGACATTTCATACATCGTCGACCGTGATAAAGCCACCCGCTGTCTTTCGATGAAGTGCACACAGGAGCACAGGATCAGCAAGACCTCATATGCTGTTTACAAGTCGTCCCGTTCCCGTGATGGTAACGGAAAGAAGCTCATGTACAGCCTTATTGATATGGAGGGGATCAAGATGGATTTCAGTCAGTTTGGAGACATTGTTGAAGTGGCCCCATTGATCTCAAGGAGGATTGCAATTTCTATCCACTACTTTGACATCTCTTCTGCCATTACTGCCATGGCACTGTTCAAGAACCCCACATCAGAATTGAAAAAGAAGTACAGTGAATGGAGTCTTGCCTACGAAAGAGACATCACCGACAAGCCATGTATTGATGTTTGATCATGGTGAAGATAGAGCAATTGAGCTATATGGCCTCATGACTCCAATTTGGTTTGAAAATATGATATTTCTCAAGTGTCTTTTGCCCTGAACGTAGTAACCAACTACTTAGTCCTTGCTCTTGACGATGAGTTCCGGACCAGCTCTCTGAGCATATTCAGTCCAACTTCCATCGTAGACCTGAACACCACCTTTGTTCAAGCCAGCGCTGTCAATGGCAGCCTTGAGGATACATGCCGTGACACCAGTGCCACACATGACGATAACCGGCTTTTCTTTCTCAACACCAACAGTCTTGAGCACTTGAGCCATTGCAGTTTCGGTCAAGAAGGAGTTGTTCTCGTCCAAGACTTTGGAGAATGGGAGCGATTTTGCACCTGGGGCATGACCGCTTGAGAGGCCTGGTCTTGGTTCTGGGTCATCACCTGTGTATCTTCCATACGATCTTGCATCGAGGATTGTGTAGTCGTCACGCTTGTTCTTATGAGACACGATGTCGACAAATTGTTCAAACGAGAGCACGGCGTTGGAGTCAAACTCTGTGGATTCGTACGTGGTTGGCTCAACGTGTTCTGGTTTGGAGTGTTCGAGTGGGTATGCGTACTTGAGGTACTGTGGATAGTTGTTCAGCAAGTAGACGTTGTCGTGGCCAAATGTTTGGAAAGTCCATGCGACTCTTGGAGCCGAGAAGTTGCCGACTTTGTCATAGACGACGAGTTTGTCCTGTTTCTGGATACCCAACTTACCAACGGCGTCATTGAAGTCGGCGAGGGATGGGAGCATGTGTGGATACTGTGACTGTGGGTCTTTGACTCCATCAACATCAAAGAAGCGGGAGCTCGGCAGCCTCTCCTGGTGGAACTCTGCGTACGGGTCACGAGGATTGTTGGGCATATACCACGAGCCATCAATGGCAACGATACGGGCATCTGAGCGGGCGGAGGAGAGCAGCCCTCTGTACCCGACCGGGGTGAGCAATTGGAGAGCTCTTCTGGACATTTCGTTGTGTGACTTAGAGAGGACAATTGACCGGAAACAGGTGTTTTCCGCCTGATACAAGGGTTCTAACTTCTCTGGCTGTTGTTTTTGCAGTCAGCAGTCATAACAGTGGGAGAAACGGGTGTTGGCTGATGTTCTCGATAAGGTCATGATCTCGCGGTCGAGGCCCGAGACACGCGCCACACAGATTGTGTGGGGGCGGTACAGGTGCAACCCTGGAATCATTTTCACTACAGATTCAACTCATTAAAGGACACTTGAAGCATTAATCTCATTATAAAAGCATTATTCATTGGTTCATTTCGTTTTCATAATCTTATCTCATATATCTCGTAGTTCAAACAATCACCATCTATCAGGTGAATGGAATTCATAGCAAATTGGACTGTTCTCAGTACTTCTTCTCTTGTTTAGCCTTCTCGTCTTCATCAACAGCCACAGTCTGAGATCTTCCAGCCTTCTCCTCATGGTCTGACCAACTACCAGGCTCAAAGTCATGGTCATCATCGCCGTCAGAGTAAGAGTCTTCGGCGTCGGTGGCATTGATGTAGTTAGTTGTGTCAATACCCAGCACCAACTCATCTAAGACCACCCTCTCATTTTGGTCAAGAGGGAGGTAACGATATCCATTCTCGAAGACAGGATCTTGTGAGGCATCAAAGCTATCATCAGAGTCTTCCTCATCGACCTCAATCTTCAACAAGTCTTCAATGGCCACTGCAACATCGTGGATAGCATCTGTGTTTCTCAATTCTCCTGTAATCTGACTTGGTGGTGGTGGTGGTTGTGAGGAAGAGACAACACCTTGACGTCTGGTACCACTGGTAGGGACAATGCTTGAGCTGGAATCCACACGTTCACCAACAGCCATAGCGTTGGAGCCCAACTCACCCAATGGAACGCCCGTACACCAGATAAATCCAAACTCTGGGTTACTGCCACGGTAGTGGTGTGGAAAATCTGTCTCCTCAAAGATGTCACGACTGATGTACATCTGAAATACCATCACAAAAGAGTGAAGCAAAAGTACTGTCTTGGCAGCCTCAACATCAGTCACAACTCCGTTCACGACTTCCCAAGTTGTGTGGAAGATACATTTCTTGATCTGTTTGACAGCTTCATCAATGTCAAATTCGAATTCATGGCTTTTGGACCACTGCAAGAAAGATGGTCTGGCTTCTCCACAGTGGGAATCATCTTTCGTCATTGTAGTAAATGCGTTGGTGGAGTAGAATAAACACCAGAGTGCATGTCTTCTGGCTTCGGTCAATTCACTTGGGTCGACGGTGTCATCTTCCAATGAGGGAGTCTGTTTGAATACCAATGCGTGGATGCCCTCATACTCAATGTGGCCGATGTAAAGCATGTTTGGATCAATACTCTTCTGCGTCATTGATGTCAAGAGTCTTCCGATTGTTTAGAGGTTGTCCGTTAGCCGCCGTGTTTGTTGTCACTGTGTGGTTGACCAACACCGGAAGGGAGCCCACTTTGATCAATGACAAAGACTGGCTTCAAAACGGTGAACATATGGCATTTTATCCACTTGTGTGTTCGTGAAACAAACCCAACGTCTTGGAACACCACACGGGATGACCTGATAACCGAGCCGTTCAGATCACTGGCTGGAATATAGCGGATCAAAGGCTGAATGAGGAATGATTGTAATGCCCGAGGAAGTCTGATACAGTGATGGTTGTTTTGATACTTGTCCATATGTCTGCCATCTTCAAGAAAGGTGAGATCCACACCAATAAGAACCAACCATCCCAACAATTTAAACATCCCCAACTCTTTGAACCTCTGCCATTCTCTAGGGCCAATTTGAATCAGGCTCCGCATGTCACAAGACCCAAGCGATGTGGGGTTATACATGTGCCTGTGAGAGTTCAATACGAACAGGGCTGGAATCATGGGTATGTTGAAAGTGGCGAGCATCCCAGAGGCACACACGCTCGAACATGTGTTGTTGATATACAATTCACAGTATCCAGTGTAATGCGTTCCTAGAGTATGGGTGAACTTCGGTAACACGATATGTTCCGATCCAGTAACTCTGATGGAGAGACCTGTCAGAGCGGACATCTCATTAAACCCTGGGCCCTTCTCCATACCTCTCACATCCGAGGCTGATCCCAACACAAATCGCTGGCACATGATCAGACTCATATCAGCAGGTCTGAGAATAGCAAGTGGAACAGAGGGCCCAATGATCAACATGCGGAAGTCGTTCAGAAGGAACGAAAGATCGAGGCGCTGGCCATAAGCATAGCCTCTTGGTCCCTGTTGCTGACCAACAAGCTCAAATATCTTTAGCGGAAGCGAGCCCCTCCGTAGTTTCTTCTCTTCATCTAGAAGACATGAGAGTCCAATTCCCTGACAGTCAATAAACTCGGGAACAATGTTAGCAAAATGAACAACAAATGTTCGGATGGCAGGGGCCACGAGTCCTTTGATGACAGGTCGCTTGGTGCAGTGCGTAAATGTGATAGAAAGTTGCTCCATGTGTGGCAGATCCAAGTTGATGGGAAATGTTGTTGTGTTCTCGAGTGTGAGAGTCTTCAGCGACTGAAGCAGACCCTTTGACCAGAAGTTTCCAATCATGGAATCACTCCAGATAACGGTACCAGGATTAACATCAATGTGAGACTGGATTGTTCTCCACACCTTGGCTCTATCATCTTTTTCCTTGAACGTTCCAAGTCTCTCTGGTTCTGCCTCAAAATAGACAGGACACCCGATGCGGTGTTTGCAGTCAGTGTACTTATCGAGGTCGCCTTCAAGAACGGTGAGGGTCTCAAAGTAGACAAACTCCCACTGAAACGCATTAAGCGGTGCAGCAAAGAACACGAAGCTGAGTGAGTCAAACTCAATCAAAGAGGAATGACTGATGTCCTCGTAACTGTTGATCTTGGTTCTCTGGAGCGACAAAGAAGACGATATCAGGGAGATCTCAACAAGCTTGATTGGATAGTGGGCATCAAACTTCTTGTTGTACGTTGGAAGCGGCGACATCTGCATACGCTACGCTGGTAACTGAAGCCGGCCTCTCTGAAATCTGGATGAAATTCCTTCCTCTCCTTGATGGCCCTGTTCTGTTTGGTTCTGTCTGGTCTGAAGATTCTTCTTGTGACGCCATTGAGTCCACCAAAACACATTGGAGTTACTGCGTGGTCAGTGATGAGAACAACTTGGGACTGGAGTTCCGGGCGCTGCCTCAAGTAGGAAGCAATGGTGTAAGTGTCGTGGCTCTCGATGACACTCTTCCAGTCATCGATGGCTTGTGCTGTGTGGCTGGCGATGTAGCTCTCCATTGTGGGTTGTGGGTTGTGGGTTGTTCCCTCTGTTGCGGGGTGCATCATCTGCCGGGGATCTGGGTCTGAATTTATACATCTCCCAATGAGAGGTTTAACATTCTTCTCATGGATCTGTGGAGCTGGAAATCTGGAGTTCGGGTGGTGTTTGAGAAGGTCGGGTGGGTTTGTTCTGGACAGAGATTTGAGAAGTGAGAGGTTATAGGGCGTATTACGTATTTTTGAGATGGTTGGGCCACTCTTAGGATAAGGCAACGCACTTTACAAATTACATGGATTTCATCTAACTATTAGGTCATTTCTGAAACTTGATTTTGACTAGACATCGTGTATAGATTGCTTACTCAATGTAACGGAAGGATCCAAGCAACATGGCGTTATCCGGGAGTCTGCCATGTACAGGAATGAGGATTCCCAAGTTTGACTTGGTGTCATCAACACCTGTAATCACCGCATACCCAAGCACATTGCTTCTGACAATGTCATCCTCATCGTCCTTCTTGTCAGCTTGGAGAAATGCAACAACACAATGGAGCAACGTTGACGACGAGGGCTCAACTGGTTCGATGATCTTTGGTTTGGTTTCTTCTTCTTCTTCATCACCATACTCATCAATTGGCATGACAGATGACTCCATGACATCAACCGTTTCAAGATATGGTTTGAACACCTTCACAACATCAAAGCTGACGTGTGCAGTGTATGGGTTCAGTGGAGCACCTGGTGGACCATAAAAGTACTCCTTGATGGCTCTCTGTTGTTGTTCTCTCCTAGTGACATCATCTCTGTCAACACAACCATCTGATTTTGAAACCTTCAATAGCGTGAGCTTTGCTCCAAGTCTTCTGCGAAGCTCCACAAATAATCTTTCAGCACCGACAGTGACAATGACATCAATCCCAAAGTCAGAAACAATATCCTCAATGATGCTGACATCCTTGATGGCCAACGGAGGAGTGTCAACAACACAACCACTCTTCTGAATTGCAGCATCTCCTTCCATTCTGGCAGATACCGTTACACCTAGTCTTGAGACATTGTGCTTGTAAAACTTGAGATTCTCATGAATGTTGTCAGTACCGTAGTAACGTACGTTCGGCTGTTTTGGATTGAGTGCTGCGACACCTGTTGTATAGGACTGACCCCATCCGTTCTCAACGTCAAGGATATCACTGATTGGAGCAGCGGAAAGGGAGCCTGGGAGGGCAAATACACCTTCGGCAGGGTTCAAATTCACAAGCATTGGCTGTGAGTCCATACGGTTGGCGTAACTGACCAGAATCTTCGCTAGCGTCGACTTACCAGAGTCCTTACCTCCAACGATGAGTACCCTTGGACCCTTGCTTCTCTCAGCACGTAGTTTAGCCAGGGCAAAGTGCAGGTTCATATAAGCCGACATCTGTGTCTCCTCTGAGGTGTACTCAGACGGGAGAGTGCCCGTGTACACGAGTTTGGCGCCTTCATGAGAGTAAATTGCGAGCGATTGTCCTGTGAACTTGTACTCAACGTCATTAGCCAGTTCTGTACCGAATATCTCGGCAATTCCCTCTGTGATCTGTCTGCTTGTTAGTAATCTAGGCTTGTTGAGAGTATAATTATAGCAGGACTCACTCTAACCGTCACTGTACTAGTGAAAGGGACCTCAATTCTCCATTCAGAGCGAGCTCCAATCTCCACCGTTTCTCCGCCGGTGGCGTTCTGTTGCGGCACCTTTCCCGCTGTTAGTAGCTGATTTCTGGGTAAAAAAATGGGATGCGAGAGACATACAGCAACGTCAATGTTTGCAAGTCCAGGAAGGGACATCTTTGTCGGGTTGGAAGGTCTGTTTTGTGGGATTCAGGGTGGCGTTTCCCTGACAAGCTTAGTGCAGTTGGTGATGTTTTTGTTTTCTTTCGCGCCAAACATCAACAAGAGCCATCAGCACTTCTTTATCAGCACGGTTTACGGCGGCAAGACACTTACAACCCGAGAAACGATATCAAAATGACACAATGGAAGACAATGGAATGAGGCGAATCAGAGCGTTAAACAAGGACGTTTCCACGACACTCACAGCCCACGCATCGGTGACAACACTCCAGGATGCCCTCAGACAAGTGCTCCACAACTCGCTCGACGCCGGCGCCACCAAAATCACCGTCAAAGTCGACGTTTCTGCCCTCAGTTTCACGGTTTCAGACAACGGCTGCGGAATCCACCCGGATGACTTGGTTTCAATAGGGCGGCCCGGCTACACCTCGAAGGATCAACAGGGAAAGTCGTTGGGCTACAGAGGCGAGTCGCTTGCTGCCATTGCCCTGGTGTCTAACTTGTCTCTGGTGTCCAAGATTTGCTCATACAACAGCTCGTTCTACACCAGGATCCATAACGGTGTGTGTATTGTCCAGCCACGCATGCTCGACCAAGATGAAGGCACCGATCAGCGCCCAATTCGCAGTGTCTCTGGAACCACGGTGAAGATCCAACAGTTGTTCCACAACACTCCACCGAGACTGGAGCAAGTACGAAAGATCTCAGAGCACAAGACCCTTTCCGATATTAGAGAATGCCTCTTAGAGTGTCTTGTTGTGAATCCAAATGTCAGCGTAACCGCATACAAGACCAGTGAAGGAGGGACCTCATCTCAGTTGATTGCCAATGTGACAGGATCACCAGATACATACACATCTTGGAAGAAGGCTCTCAACTCCATATATGGCATCTCTTTGGACGACAGATCGTTCTACACCAAGACTTGCTATGAAGGTGTGAAGATGATCTGTCTAGCTGGCTCTCTCCCAGTAATGACAAAGAACTACCAATTCATCTCCCTGAACGGCCCACTTGTCCACGACGACCAGGCCAGGCAATTGATCAACTCTGGACTTGACCGTGCTGGATTTGGGAAAACCGAGGAAGGAGTTTTGGTGTCATCAATTTCAAGGTCTGATACATCCCCAAAGAAAGGAAAAGCTCCAACGAGGACTGCAACCGTTGTGGGAAACACTATTGGGAAACATGCCGTGTTCATCATGAAGTTTGAGATCCTTGGTTCTATCACAAGCAGCATGATCGAGAATGGGTTGTCGATCGTTGGTAATGATGCTGTTAAGACCCAAATTTCTTTATGGCTCTACAACTTTGCTCAGAAGATTCAAGGCCACCCTACGAAGTCATTGCATGTCGATCCAGCTACCACTACTACAAGCACATCACATATCCCTTTAAAAACCCCAAACAAAATTTCAAAAGCAGCATCATCACTTGTTGTCAATTCAAACATGAGACTAGGTGCCTTACGAGAGAAAGAGTTGAATGGATTGATTCCACAACCAGAAGCATCGTCCAAGAGTAAATCCCAAACTCCATCACAAACAGAGACCATGCAGAGCATCATTAAAAGACGTCGTTTGATACCAGAATTGGAATCCCATCCTTGTTTACCATCACATGAACATGGTGAGCTAACATTGGATAAGTTAAGACAAGTCAACATTCAGAGAGACTTGTTGACAGATTGTACAGTGATTTCTCAAGTGGACACCAAGTTCATTCTATTGAAAGCCAATAACTCAACTGGATCATTGTACTTGGTGGATCAACACGCATGTGATGAGAGAGTTCAAGTGGAAGCGCTCTTTAGATCTTTCCATGAATATGCTGTCAAGTTGTCCAAGGAATTGGCAGTCCCTAACAAGGGCAAACCAGTTACATTGAACATGGACTCTACAACTTTACCTCTATTGCACCAATACAAGGACCAGCTTTCTACTTGGGGTATCAAGTTCGTCATAGAGAACACTGGTTGTGTTCGCTTGACACATTTACCGGAGCTCATGCATGTCAAAGTGGATGGTGATAATACTTTCATTGGCAAGTGTATCATCCAGTACCTTCACGACCTCGAGAACAACGTCAAGCTCAAACAAGTCCCGCAAGACTGGTGGTTGTCGATCCAGGCAATGCCTCAGATATTGATCCAACTTATAAACAGCAAGGCATGCCGCTCAGCTATCATGTTCGGCGATCAATTGTCCCATTCAGAGTGTCAGCTGCTCGTTAGAGATTTGGCACAGTGCAAACAACCATTCCAGTGTGCACACGGAAGACCTTCCATTGTACCTCTCTGTGACTTATCTGAACATCTGAAGTGACTCTATAGACTCTAATCAACAAGCATCTCAAAGTAACTCACCATTGTAGCGCTCCGCAATCAACAATCACTTCAAGATCTCCCTCCAACTCGAATGTGCAGTGCGCTGTGCCTTATCAGAAAAGTGACACAACCAGACACCACCTTGCCCTTTCCCCGCGAACACCAAGACTCCGTGACTGTGACTGTGCTTATTTCTGCGAGCGCGAATGGTTGCCCTGAAAACCCGGACACCAATCTGCTGAGTTTAGTATGGCTCTGCGTCGCGAACCAATTAGGGCTAGCACGTGATGCGACGTCAGCCCTGTTCCGCACAAACAATTTTTTTGCGCGCCAGGGTTGAGTGTGTGTGCGTGGGCGCGAGGAAAAATTGAAATTTATCACTGAAGGCTTTACACCACGCTCAACAGAAGAGAAGCTCCACCAACAAGACACAGCTAAAATGGGTAAATCGTACGTGGCATCCAACTGGACGAGGAGATTCAACAAGTTATACGAAGGAAGTGGAGTACGGAGACATAGACATCACAGAAGGCACACTCTCAATCATCATCAACCTGTCAACATTGAACACATCTAAGTGATCCTGAAAAATTATCAGAGCACCAATACAGAGCATCAGCAGAGTACAAACAGAGCAAGCACACATCACTAGTGAAAGAGAACCATGTGCCCTTACACCCCATCCTACACATTCAAAGTTTTCAAGGGAATCAAACCACACATTTCACTAAGACGCAAACCTTTAATACACCCAAGTAAATGGTCAGCAGGGACTAAGCACAGTCAGACAGCCACACAGACACACACAAACAAAAAAAAGATACTATCCAACTTTACTCTCCAGAGCTCACTTAAGAATCATTCTTTTTCCATTTTCTCCTGAACTTGAAACTAACATTTTATTCTAGTCGTGGTTACAGATCTGGTACTCGTTACGCTTTCCAGCGTGACTTCAAGAAGAGAGGTACCATTCCTCTCTCTACCTACTTGAAGATCTACAAGGTTGGTGACATCGTTGACATCAAGGCCAACGGTTCTATCCAGAAGGGTATGCCACACAAGTACTACCACGGAAAGACTGGTATCGTCTACAACGTTACCAAGACCTCCGTTGGTGTTATCATCAACAAGATGGTTGGTCACCGTTACCTCGAGAAGCGTGTCAACTTGAGAGTTGAGCACGTCAAGCACTCCAAGTGTCGTCAGGAGTTTTTGGACCGTGTTAAGTCCAACGAGCTTAAGAGAATTGAGGCTAAGACTCAGGGTAAGTCCATCCAGTTGAAGAGACAGCCAGCTAAGCCAAGAGACTCCAGAATCGTCACTACCCAGGGTAACGTTCCACAGACTTTGGCTCCAGTTGCTTACGAGACCTTCATTTAAACGATTAATTCTATATCTTGGTTGTTTAGTGTAAAAAAGTTCCTTATGTAATAGTTTCTGATTGTAGACTACAAAGACATGTGTGATCATAAAGTCGTTAATTAGGTAAATGCTAAATTGGTTAGTGAACAGCTGTGATCTCCGTTTCAATCTTTTGGTTGACTGTTTCCAAGGATGTCTTTGCATGGCTGATGATGTCCTCATGGGCGATGAAGTTACCAATCTCCAACTGCAATTTCAAAGAATTCTTGATCTCCTCAAAGCATGAGATCTTCTTGAACCCATCGATGGAAGTCTCCAAACATTCGACAATCTTGGTGATTGCGTCAACCTTCTCCTTCTCATCATCGTATGAGTCTTGCATGTATAGCTTGATCATGATATGTGCAACGTACTGATATGCCAACGACTTTAATTCCAAATCACCAGCTTGTTCAAACTTTGGAAGGGTTTCAGTAATGAGATCTCTGGCATCAGAGAACTCCTTCAATCGTATAAGAACATCACATAGTTGAAGAACGGCATGGAGAACCAATATGGTGAATCCACTTGCGGCAGCAGTGTTGAGACATTGGATTGACATTGAGAATGCACGGGAAGGGGACGAACTTCGAGTGAGAATCTTGCATTTCAAAATGCTGAATAAGGTAAACCAATACTTGTTTGTGGATGTATGTGCAAATTCTTCAATCTCCTCGGTCACGATTTTGAATGCAGTGGTAAGGTTACCAATATTGAGATGAAGTAATGAAGTGAGGTAGAGACGCTCTGCCTTGACGTCAACATTCACATGTTGTTGTGTTTCAAGCCTTGATAAATAGATTTCAGCTAGATTGTATCTGGATAATCTGATGGATTGTCTGGCCTGTAGAAGGAGTCTGTGACCAATGAGTTCTCTTGTCAAACGAACGTCACCAGAGACAAGTGCTTTTTGTTCATCCAATATGTTAAAACAACTCTCAACGTTACCAGAGACGAAGTCCAAAGTTGCCTTACGAACCATGATGTCCACTTTTTGAGACATGGATGTACTCATGCCCAATGCAATATCGGTGTAAATCTCAGCCAATTCAAAATTACCTGTACGAAGCCAGAATGGAGATGATATATCACAATAGTTGATGAATGACAATGATTTGCTGTTACCGTTTAGTGAGATGTATTGTGCTTTTGTCAAGGATTCCAAGATTGTACTTAGGGAGCCACCTTCCAATATCTGTTGGACAGCATCTGATTGGTATGCAGTGGAATGAAGGGCCATGGAAGATTCACCACCTTTGGATTTCAAGAATTGAAGTAATTGGTCATTGGAGACGTAGAACTGATGTTTCAAATTGGGTCTGTCTTTCAAGAAGTTGAATACCCAAGAGAGTAAGAAGTTCAAGCAAGTCATATCCTTGTTCTCTCTTGCCACTGATATGGATTCTTCAATGGCTCTGATCGCCTCTCCTTCACAGTTGAATTCAGCGTATAGGGATGCAAGTGATAACAAGGCGTAGTGATAAAAGACTGTGTGTTTGTTGCTCATCATGTAGTCAAAGTATCTGTGCAAGGAGTTGAATGCACCTTCAAAGTCTGCATCGTGAAGGCATTCAAGGTATTTGATGTAGTGTGTGGAAGGGATCTTGCCCATTTCTGATTGGGACATGTTCGTTAGGGTGTTCTTGAGATCGGGATGTGTTGGTGTTCCGTATGTTTCAAAGATGTGGACTTGATAGTTGACGAGCCTTGATAAGTCGTCTTGAGATATGAGTGTGATGTCATTGACTGGATTAGCATCGGTAGGAGGAGTCAATCCCGCCAGCAACGACTTGATGAATGTAGGATCATCCCCTTCAATGGAAGAACCAAAGAGGTCGTTGGTTGGAAGTTGGCCATCTGTGCCACTAGCCTCTTGCCACATAGGTTTACTGGCCTCCCTGAAAGAGACAAAGGAGTGCCAGAGCAAGTCAACTTTGTCGAACTCGAGAGACTTGAATGCCTCCAGGCAGCTGAGCACGAATCTGCCCAAGAAGCTCGAGTTTGTGAGCAAGTAGGATGGGATGGTGTCCTTGGAACCCATGGCGATGAGGCTGCGTCCCTCGTCCAGGTTCTTGACTAGCAGTGCCTCCGAGCGCGTGATGAAGGTGTGGAGAGAGTCGAGCGACTGGATGGTCCAGAGCGCGTGGAGAACACGGAGCTCGATGTCCTCAGCGTACTGGGCCCCGTTGGCAGCGTCCACCGCGACACAGGCGTCTCTGATGGAGCGGAGCATCTCGGCAAGCGTCGGCACCGTGACGGGCGCCATGGTGCTTTCGTGGACGGAGGGGCCCTCGATGTAGCGGACGATGGTGGAGAGCAGCGGGCGGTGCGTCTTCTTTGGGAGGATTCCGGCGCAGTACGCGGCAATGAGCGCGAGGAGCACAATCTTGTCCGGCGAGAGGCCGAGCGTGAGGAGCACCGTCTGGCGTGTCATCCTTGTGCGTGGGATTCTCAAGAGAATGAACGAATTGCCGCTGTGGAAGTGTGTTTCCTGTGTGGTTCTGGGCGGCTAGCGGCTTTGTTTACGTTTCGCGACCGATGGCGTTTACTGGCACGGAGGTAAATGACAGAAAGCTGGTAGGCGCCGCACAGTCCTAAAGAGGAGCGTGGGCCGAACTGGCTACACGGTCTGCGGTGATAATTCTTACAGGGAGGAGCTGCTCTTTTCTGGAGCCAGATTCCCACCGGAAGATCATCAAAGGAACTGGAAGTGCTTCATACGGCTTCTCAGGTCCCAGATACCCCTGATACACACACAGAACGTTCCTCACACATCGTCTTCCCCATGCCAAGAACCGTGGACCAGAGCCGATCAGAGATGCCCTCATTATCACAGGCAAAGACGCCAACGGAGCGAGAGTCCTCCAGCGAGATCGCACCCGCCCCCAACAAACCAGATGCCATAGTGGAACCTCAAATGACACAGAAGACGTCACAGAGCAATGCCGAACCACCCTATAGCGTCTACTCTCCAATGGAGAAGTACCTCCTCGTGATCCTTGCCGCATCAGTTTGTGCTTGGTCCACGATCGGATCTCCAATCTACTACCCAGCACTTGGAACCATCCAAGAGAAGTTCAACGTATCACAAGAAATGGTAAACATCTCCGTTGTTGTCTACTTGCTCTGCCAGGGTATCTTCCCTACTTTTGTCTCCAGTGCTGCGGACATTTACGGCAGAAGACCCGTCATCATCCTTTCACTTTGTTTCTTCATTGGTGCCTCCATTGGAATCGCCGTGATAGACAACTACACTGCACTATTGATTCTCAGATGCATCCAATCCGCAGGCATCAGTCCTACAGTCTCTGTCACTTCAGGTCTTGTTGGTGATTTCACGCAGAGACACGAAAGAGGCTCCTTCATTGGTCTTCAGTCTGGATTCTCTCTCTTGGGACAAGCATTTGGCCCATTGATTGGTGCTGGACTAGCTGCTGGGTTTGACTGGAGAGCAATATTTTGGTTCCTTGCCATTGGCGGTGGTGTCTCCCTTATCATGACCAGTCTCATTCTCCCGGAGACAAAGAGATCAATTGTTGGTAACGGGTCCATCAAACCGAAATCATGGGCCAATATCTCTCCAATGATTCTACTCCCATACTTCAAGAAGAAATGGAAGCTAGAAGACCCAGACTATGAGACACAAGACCCAAACGTGTCTCGTGACATTTTAGCTCCTTTCAAGATCCTCGTCGTTCCAGAAGTCGCCATCTGTCTCATGAATGGTGCCGTTCATTTTGCCACATGGGTTGTTTCCTTGACTTGTCTCACGACAGAACTTGCAGAGATCTACAAATACGACGTTATGACCATTGGCTTGTGTTACATCGCAGCTGGAGTTGGAAGTCTTATTGGTTCTGTTCTTTCAGGAAGAGCAATGGACTTTGTTTATCGTCGTCTCCATAAGCGTTACCTTGAACAGAAGGAGGCCGGTGTCATTCCACAAGACACTCCATTCAACATCGTCAGAGCTCGTGTCCTTGTTGTATTCCCATTTGTTTTCATTGGTGATGGATTCACCATCATGTTTGGATGGTGTCTATACAAGCATGTCCACATCGCTGCCGTTTGTGTATCTACATTCTTTGTCTCTCTTGGTTGTCTCTCTGTTGTTGGTACCAACATGACAATGATGGTCGACCTTTATCCCTCAAATTCCTCAGCAGCAACATCTTGTGTCAACTTGACGAGATGCTTGACCGCTGCTCTCTTTGTTGGAGTTCTCACATACATGAACAACGCCATGACTGTTGCTGGCACTTTGACAATGCTCGCTTCTCTTGGTGTTGTCTTTGCCTTCTCTTTGCTCATACCAGTCAAGTACGCTGCTAAATGGAGGGCCGCGAGACATGCAAAGCAGAATACAGAGGACTTCTAGGTTATCTTGGGATATTCATCTATCAATCTGGCTATGCTATTGATTTTGCACCGGTAATTATAATTACAAGCTACTATGTTGAGGATGCTGTACGTAGATAGCGCACCGCTTAAACGCTACCATTATTCGCCTCATTGGACGGGTCTCACGACGGTACGGCGAAGTCGGGATGAGGTCGACGATTCATGGTAAGGTTACAGCTGGCCTGTAAAGGTAGTACTCGACGGCACTGTATATGTAACACAAGCCCCGACAACGGCTTCAACTTTCTCTCTTTCAAGAGCCCATATTAATATACGAGTCTCAAATGCCCCGGCCCACCAATGCACCAGAATTAGTCTCCCAAACACCGCACGGCCTCCAGACATTGGGCCCGCAGAAACATCCTATAACTGAGAGACACATACATCTGCTTCTGTAACCTGGAGGTGCCCCAATCCATGCTCTTTCTCCCACTGAGTTCGCTTCTCCGAGCTTAAGCGGCCTGTCCTGTGGGTCGAGGGGATTTCCTCCCGGATTTAAGGTCCGGACCTCGGAGGCAGCGCTAACGGCCACTTCATTGCCCTGTAAAAAGGAATCTTGATCCTCATTACGTACCAATGCTTATGAATATGCCTGGGTATATAAGAGAGATGTCCGCTTATCTTCAGCCTCTCTCAAACATGTCTTTGTGCGCGTCATAATTCATTCTGGTGTCCCTCTACAAAGCATACTCAACAAACCCATGCACTCTCAAGACATGTCTTCACTCCCAGCTCCATCAGATAACGCTTCTTTGGAAGAACAAGCACCTGACTTTGGCTCTGATAAGGAAAAGGAGGAAGAAAGATCCACAGAAAAGACCTCCGAAGATACTGCTCCATTCACCGTCTTCTCCTCATCTCAGAAGTATATCCTTGTCCTTCTAGCCGCCTCTGTGTGTGGCTGGTCCACGATTGGAGCTCCCATTTACTATCCTGCCCTTGGAACTCTTGAGAAGAAGTTCAACATCTCTGAAGAAATGGTGAATATCTCAGTCGTTGTCTATTTGCTGTGTCAGGGTGTGTTCCCTACGTTCGTCTCCGGTATTGCTGATATCCACGGAAGACGACCTGTTATCATCATCTCACTCTGCGTCTTCATCGGTGCATCCATCGGTATTGCCGTCATCAACAACTACAACGCCCTGCTGGTGCTCAGATGCATACAGTCAGCTGGTATCAGTCCAACGGTTCCTGTGGGATCAGGTATGCTAGGTGACTTCACACAGAGACACGAAAGAGGTTCATTCGTTGGTTTCCAATCTGGCTTTTCTCTCCTTGCTCAAGCATTTGGACCCTTGATCGGTGCTGCTCTTGCCTCAGGGTTTGACTGGAGAGCTATTTTCTGGTTTTTGGCCATTGGAGGAGGTGTATCATTGATCTTGGTTGTACTTCTGCTCCCAGAAACGAAACGATCCATCGTTGGCAACGGTTCCATTAAGCCAAAGAGATGGGCCAACACCGCGCCAGTTCTTCTTCTTTCTCGTTACAAAAGCAGTGGAAGTTAGACAATCCAGACTACGAGAGCATTGATTTGAACACATCAAAGGATCATCTTGCAATTTTCAAGATTCTGAAACTTCCAGAAGTTACCATCTGCCTCATGAACGGTGCTATGCACTATGCTATCATGGTTGTCGCCCTCACTTGCATGACAACAGAACTTGACGACATTTACCACTACAGCGTCATGAAGATTGGTCTTTGTTATATCTCTGCTGGTGTTGGAGGCTTGGTAGGGTCATTGCTTTCGGGAAGAATTATGGACTACGTCTATCGCAAGTTACACAGTCACCACCAGAAGCAGATCGACACTGGTGCAATCTCTAAGGATACTCCCTTTAACATCATCAGAGCACGTGCAATTGTCGTCTTCCCATTTGTGTTACTCGGTGATGGATTCACAATCATGTTTGGATGGTGCTTATACAAACATGTTCACATTGCTGCTGTCTGTGTGTCTGCTTTTTTCCTCTCCCTGGGCTGCCTCTCCGTTGTTGGTGTCAACATGACGATGATGATCGATCTTTACCCTTCCAACTCCTCCGTTGCTACTTCCTGTGTCAACCTGACCAGATGTCTGACAGCAGCTCTATTTGTGGGTACCCTCACTTATATGAACAGAGCAATGACTGTTGGTGGAACACTCACGATGCTCGCTGCCCTTGGCATTGTCTTCGCCATCTCACTGATCATCCCAGTCAAGTACGCTCAAGAGTGGAGGGCTGCAAGACAGGCCAAACTCGACTCTGAAGACCTTAAATAGATTACTGATTATAAATTATAGATTAGCAAGTCTGTAGGCTATTATAGTCCCAGAACATAGTAAAACCCTTCTGAATGCGGACTGCACAGTTCACAGATCAACTTGCCCTTTGTCGTGTGCCTCGTCAGGAGATCTCGGAAGCCTGCAGCCGCGGTGCCATAAAAAGTAACCCATGCGCGGGCCTTTACTCACCTTATCTCCCTGCTCTTCCCTCCAAACCTCCCAGTGGTAAAGCTATGAGAAAGGAGCAATGTCAGACACGGGAAACACAGAACCACACACAACGATGTCAAAGAAGGACGGCCCCAACCTCACAGAGCACAGACTCGATGGGCACACCAATGACTCAGACACACAGAGCGACCACAACGAGGACACACCACCACCATAC
This sequence comes from Petasospora maritima, assembly GCA_030557345.1. NCBI lineage: Eukaryota > Fungi > Ascomycota > Saccharomycetes > Phaffomycetales > Wickerhamomycetaceae > Petasospora > Petasospora maritima. The sequence continues at coordinate 68,426 of JAKTOZ010000015.1, forward strand.
ACAGTGCTCACCCAGCGACAGAAGTACTTGATGGTGTTCCTCTCCGCCTCCGTCTCTATATGGTCCTCATTTGGTGCACCAATCTATTACCCTGCACTTCAAGTGCTCAAGAAACAGTTCAACATCAGCGAGGAGCTCGTCAACATCTCAGTGGTGGTGTACTTGGCCTTCCAAGGAATCGCTCCAACCATCTTTGCTGGGCTCGCAGACACATATGGAAGAAGACCAGTGCTGATTCTCTGCCTGGTGATATTCATCATTGCCTCAGTGGTCATTGCTGTTACGAACAGCTACGCTCTTTTGCTCGTCTTCAGAATCGTCCAAGCATCAGGCATCGCATCAACGGTTGCAGTGTGTTCTGGTATGGTTGGAGACTTCACACAACGGTTTGAGCGTGGTGGGTTCATCGGGATTCAGTCTGGACTCACCCTTCTTGGACAGGCGTTCGGCGCCCTCATTGGTGCTGGTTTGATCTCCGGGCTTGACTGGCGTGCAATCTTTTGGTTCTTGGCCATTGGTAGTGGCATTACACTGGTTATCATATCGTTCTTACTACCAGAGACAAAGAGAGCCATTGTGGGCAATGGATCTATCACTCCAGCAAGACTAATGAATAGAGCACCACTGCTGTCTATCCCAGCCGTAAAGAGAGGATGGCACCTGGACTCCCCAGACACAACAACATTGGAACCAAAGAACAAGGCAGACTACTTTGCACCGTTCAAGATCTTGATCATACCAGAAATTGCAATTTGTCTCCTCAATGGTGCTATACACTTTGCTATCTGGACAATGTTGCTCACATCTTTGACCAATGAGCTCTCAACAACTTACAATTACTCAACAATGAAGATTGGTCTCTGCTACCTGCCTGGTGGTATCGGCGGACTCACTGGATCCGTTATCTGTGGAAGAATTTTGGACTGGACATACAAACGTCGGTTTGCTGTATATCAGACAAAGAAGGCGAATGGTACAATCAGTGAATCTACTCCCTTCAACATCGTCCAGGCTCGAGTCCTTGTCATCTTCCCATACACAGCCATCACAGATGGATTCACAATAATGTTTGGTTGGTGCTTGTCCAAGAGAATCCACATCGCAACGGTTTTGGTGAGTCAATTCTTTATCTGTATGGGATGCATTGCCATGATTGGTATCAACATGGTGTTGTTGATCGACTTATACCCAACGAAGAGTTCAGCTGCTTCATCTTCTGTGAACTTGACAAGGTGTCTTACTGGTGCGTTATTTGTTGCCGTATTAACAAGCATGAATAAGGCATTCACAGTAGGTGGTACGTTTACATTCATGGCTGGCCTTGGTATCATATCGACAGTCTTGTTGCTGATCCCTATGAAGTATGGGTTGAAGTGGAGTATGGAGAGAAAAGCCAAAGAAGATGCTGCAGTTGTTGCTGATAATGCAGAGAAGTGATGGGCTACGCATACGCACATGTTGCCCAATTAATAATTTATAGAGTCATGTTAATTTCGTGTATTTCGTAGCAGCATGAATAGTCAAAGACGTTTCAAGATAGTATTAACCAAAAGCAACCACAGTGCAGTAACTCACAACAAGTTCTCCATTGGCGGCAAAGTGTCTGTGTAAATGACCAATAATCTCATCAGGGCTTGGAGAGAACGAGTTGTTGACATAAAGATAGATAGTGTCACCTTTGTTGGGGAGTTTCTTCTTCAACTTCTTAGTCAAGAACTTGATCAAAGTGGCAAAGGGTTGGTGATATGAGATCTTGAAGACGTTCGGAGTGAGCTCTGGAGCTGAGCCAATGGGCTGGCAACGTATCGTAATCTTTTCATTGATAGGTTCAGAAACCTTAGTAATAACCCGTGATGAGTCTGGAGCGAGTCTTGAAAGTACCACAGATGCCGAGAGCGTCAGTTTGGCTCCTGGAAGGTCTTCGTTCTGAATATTCGGGGTACCTTCTCTTGGGGAGTCCTGCCCCTGTTTCGATGGCAGCCTCCGAGGCAGTGGAGCTGGAGAAGATGCTTGTGACTTCACCACGGGGCTGCGTCTTGGTGACGAATGTGTACTTGACAGCTTCGAATGTGAAAGAGACTGTGCTGGATGTGTTGGGGAGTTGGCGCCACTGCTGGACTCTGACTCAGAAACAAGCGGATCATATGACATTGTTCGTGATTTAAGCCAGCGGTTATCGGTACAGCAGAAGGAAATATGGGTTTCGAAAGTCTCTCAGCAGCGATAATTGTTTTGAGTAAACTGCTGATAAGCACAGCTGATTTGTCGATGCAAGATCCCACTAACCACTTGATGGTTGGAGTGTTATTGTGCCAAAATTCATGGTACGGACAGGAAAATTCGAGTCACGTGACTTATCACATGATCCAATCATGCCCAGAGTGTGGTGCTTCAGTCACTTTTTGAATTTCGAATTCGACTTCGTGGCCAAGTTGGTTAAGGCGCGCGACTGTTAATCGCGAGATCGTGAGTTCGACCCTCACCGAGGTCGTTTTTTTACTTCAATTTCGAGCAATTTTGGTTGTAAATAAGCGATAGATATACTAGTAAAATGGAATTCCAAGAGTTTGAGGGCTACGACTGACGATAACTGGAGCGTCTAGCGTGCGAAGGGCTTGTAAGCTATGTAATTATAAGATATATATATATATAAGTACCGTACCAGCTTATCAAAATATATCAAAGTTGGCAGCTGGTGAGACGAGTGCAACAGAACACAGCTAGACTGGTCACAGGTGACAGGTACGACAGCTGGAATCAGGATCGTCAGGACAGGTGACAGGTCACAGACAAGATCAGTTAGTTGGCTTAACACCAATGTTGTTCTTGTTTCTGAACATTCTCAAACCATTGTCACCATCAACAAACTGACAAGTTCTAGCAAGTTTCCACAACGAGACAAACATGTTCTCTGGGTTGTGCTTGTAGTGCTTACCCATGACCTTCTTGATAGCATCAGAAGCTTCGCGGGCATTGTAGAATGGAATTCTGGAAACGTAGTGGTGCAAAACGTGGGTCTCAATGATGTCATGGAAGATGACTGGGCCAACGATTGGGAATTCTCTGTCAATGGTAGCAGCGGCACCACGGGCAAAGTTCCACTCAGAAGCGTCATAGTGTGGCATATCATGGGAAGTGTGCTGCAAGAAAGTAATGAATACGAGCCAGTGGTTAATGTACAAGTATGGAATGAGGTAGTTGACAGTGAAGTGGAACCAACCAAAGTTCTTAACCCATTGATACAAGACGGCACCCATGGTCAAAACACCAATGTCAGACAAAACGATGAACCAGTAATCTTTCTTGTCAAATATTGGAGAGGTTGGAACGAAGTGGTTGACCTTCCACTTTGGAACATCATCAAATGGTTGACCAGTAATGTTAGTGGTCAGGTGTGCGAGCCATCCACCAAGTTGCTGAACAATGAGCTGGAACAAAGTGGCCAATGGGGAATCCTCAGTCAAATCTTCGAACTTGTCAATGAATCTCTTGGCCTTGAATTGTTCCTTTGTTAATGGAACCCAGACAGTGTCTCTTGTCAAGTGACCAGTAGCCTTGTGGTGCTTACCGTGGGAGTACTTCCAGGAGAAGTATGGAACAAGGAGGGAGGAGTGGAGCACCCAACCGACAAGATCGTTGACCCAGCCGTAGTCAGAGAAAGCCTGGTGACCACACTCATGGGCAAGGACCCAGATACCAGTTCCCCAAAGACCCTGCCAGGTGGAGTAAGCAAACCAGGCCAAACCTCTAAGCAAGGAGCTCTGCAAAGTAGGGATATAAGTGTTGGCGAGGTACATAGACGAGAGTAGGACAAAGGTGTCACGGAAGACATAAGAGAAGGAGGTGACAAGTCTTCTCTCGTAACAGTGCTGAGGAATAGCACCAATGATCTCCTTCATGGTGTAGTCTGGGGCCTCGAACACGTTGCCGAAGGTGTCAATGGCCTTGAGGCCCTTGGTGGTGTTGAGCTGGGCGACATTGCCGCTTCTCCTGGTGACGCTGGAGTCGCCGTAGCTGCCAGTGACTGTGGTGGACATCGTTAGACGGGTTGGCTGTCCCCTCTGGGTTGTATGTAATCGGGAGAAACCCCTTTTCTCGGGCTGGTTTTATAAAGGCCTAGCCGCCTCTACAGTCTACACGCAGCACTGTACCCGGCTAATGCCGTTTCCGTTTTTTCAACATGGTAGAAACACAGATGATTTCATTCATTCAACACGGACACGGGCCTCTAAGTTCGAACACAAGACAGCTAAGCGATGATGGATGATGGATAGTGAGCTGATGGGAGAAGATATCTCGGTAGATCGAGCAAGCGGGGCAGGGACATAGTGATATGATGAGGTCTACCTGGCTCTGTACCGCGTGCCACACATCATCAGACCCTATAACAACACAGGTTGGAATTACAAGCAATTAACGACGTTCCTATATTTCATGCCTCATGCAAACTTCAAAAACTATGTATCCAGGCTTGACTAGAGTCTGTAACCCCTATATACAAAACTCAAAAACACTTAGTTGTAACCCTGGGCAATAGCTCTCTCAGTGTGGTCATCAATGTCTTCAGCATCCCATGGGTAGCAGAACCACACATCTGGCAATGTTCTAGCAGCAAAGTAACGATCTTTCATCATATCTGTTGGGAGTTCGGCCTTCTTTGGCTTTTCCTTGTTGTGAAGGACAAAGATACCGAACTTGGTGACCTCGTCAGTTCTACCAAGCTTCTCAGCCTGGATCTGGACATCTTTCTCCAACTCAGAAACAGCATAATGGAGAGTGGTTCTGGTGTCATCGACCTCATCGACGATCAAAATATTCTTACCGATAAGAGAGTCGAAGTGCTCACTGAGGGCACCAAAGTCCAACCACTGGGTACGGACAACCTCCTTACCAATCTGGGTGTCGTCATTCTCACCACCAAGGGACTCGTAGAGAGACAAACCAATCACCTGGATCGGGATGTTCTTGTGTCCCTTCTGCTTCAAGAAAGTTCTGAGGATTCTGGATGGGATGTTACCACCACCACCAATGGAGATGATGATGTCGGCATTGAAGTCCTTGATGATCTCAGCCTGCTCCTTACAGAGCTTGTGGATGTGGTTGTAGGAGAAGTGGAGCTTTTCAGGGGCGGACATGGTTGAGTTGTCTGTATTACCGAACACTAGAAAGATCTGGCCGTCAACAAGTGAAGTAATGCGTTTTTTCTTTTTTTGGTGCAAACAAACAACAAACTGCTGAGGTGTGGCACTTACCGATATATTGTCCGAATGCGGAAAGGTTATGCTACACTGCTCTTATGATAATGCAAATTTCCCCTTTTTAATAGATTCTTCTATGGAAGACTACCAGTTTTACTCCTCATCCTTGTCCATGCTCTCACCATTTTGTTCATCCTCATCCTCATCCTCTTCCTCGTCGTCTTCTTCATCTTCACCGTCAATGTCGAATGCACTTCCAGCTTCATCGTTCTCACCATTCACATAGACAATGCTCTCCTCAGCATGTGCCACGGCAAGATCGACACCTTCTGTCACATCTTCCTTAGAAATCTGGTTTCTGAGGCTCAACTGGGCCTGTAGAAGCTCCAGTCTACCCTGCAAAGCCAATAAGTCTGGTAGCTGCTTAAGTGACTTCTTGATGGATGTCTTCAATGGTTTGAAACTGTTGAGAGCCTGGACGGCGGCTGGATGGGAGATGACAACCCATTTGAGCCAGACGTTCAAAGTAGAAGATGCGGTAGGATCAGCACTGATGCGTGTCTGCAAAGCTCTATAGAGCTGAATGGCAACTTGATCCTCAAGATGAGAAACTGCATTCTTGATCTTGTTCTCCTCTGGGTTAGAAATCAACACCGTCAATAATTCACTCTGCTTGTCACATTTGACACCAATCAGAGCAGCAAGCTCGATATCACGCACCGTATACTGTTCCTTTGGCTCCAGCTCCTGAACAGCTGTGTCCAACTGCTTCTGGGTTTTCTTGGATGATGCTTTACTCTCGTGTTTGACATCAATCTTGATACTCTTCTCTGTGACATCGAGACCAACAGTCTTGAACTTTGGCTCCAAGTCGATCCAAGAGACGACAGCTGTAGAGTCGGTCAAATGTGTGCTTGTAAACTTCACGTCCTTGCTGTTTGGACGGAGTGTTAACACTTTTAACTTCTCAAAAACATTCTCATAGATCTGCACTTGGCCGGAAGTCAACACAGAACCAGCACTTGTTGATGAAGCTGGATACAACTCTGATACTGGACCCTTAGCATGAATCATGTGGATTTGCTTCAACTCAGGCAATGTGTAGACACGGATTTGTTCATCCTTGGCTGTGAAGAGCGCACCAACAATGCATGTTGTGTGCTCAATTCCTTCCTCAATAGAGATAGATCCAACAACTTTCCCACTCTGGATTTCTTGTACAATAATCTTGTCTCCTACTGTAACAATATAGTCCTTGTTATTGACAGAGGCAAAGTTGACTTGTGTGATGTTCTTGAGATCCTTTGGATATTTGAGCTTGTTCTTGCTTTTTGAGTCGTTGACATCGAACTCCAACGCTTCTGTGGCTCCAGAGACCCAGAGCTTACCTTTTCCAGAGGTGACAGAGCGTATGCTCAATGAAGACTTGATATCGTGAACGGCTTCCTTCTGGAATGGAGAGAATGCCTTGATGGTACCATTCTTGAAAGCACATGAGACATAACTGAGAGTTTTGGTGGTCTTTGTAGCATCACTTGATTCACGCCTCTTGGATCTTTTGCCGTTCGACACGTCATCCTTGGTGACCCACTCAATGGACACGAGTTGTGCAGCAGCATCAAGCTCAAACGAAGTGCTCAACGTTGAAGAAATTGTAATCTCTCCGTCCTGCTTCTGCAATGGATGAATCTGTAGCTCTCTCTTACCAGGTCTCTCAACAACACAGGCGTAGTAGGTGCATGTGGCATCAAATTTCCCTAGTACTGTGGTCATCTTCAATTAGTGTGTTCTGGAAGGACGCGTAAGCAGCTTGAACCTTCGAAAGAAGCAAATACAACGATTGAAACAGTGTTTTCGAAACCCCGAGAGTGCTCTTTATGTGTCTGGCTAAAAGAAAATTTTCGAGCGCGAACTATTGGCGCGATGAGGCGGTAAGGGCCACATGCACATACACAACCGGGCTACCAAAACTCAAAAAATACGCCAATTGGACTGGTTATTATTTTGTATGTACATCACTTCGGTTAGGAGTCTTACTCACAGCTCCAAGACACTCTGAAGGGTTGCCTGGTCGTCTTCTGAGAGACTGGCAAAGATGAGCTGGTACTTCTGGACATCACCGCTCTGGCAGCCCAAAACAACCTCCTTACACATTGCAAAGACGTTCACACCGTCAAGAACTGTGTTGGCCAATGGGTCCTCAGAGAGTTCCTCATCTTCATCCTCGTCGTAGAAACCATTCTGCTTAAGCTTCTCAGCCTCCTTGTTCAAGAATTCAAGATAGTCATCTGTTTCTCCATCCTCTTCGTCATCAGTCCAAACAGCAGCATTATCAAACTGGTCGTCGTCTTCACCATCAGCAACAGCCTCAAACTCTTTTCTCTTCTTCTCAAGTTTCTGAATGGCAGTCGGAAGCTTGTCCATCATGATGGCAAGGTTGTTACCAAATTGAGGGCCAAGTGTGGTGATCTGGGCAGCGGACAAGTCAGCAGCGGACAAGTTAATGAGACTGAACAAACCGAGAGATGACAATTTCAAATCGTAAACTCTGGTCATCTTTGGAGTGAGTGAGAACCATAGGTTAAAGAATGGAAGGATGAAGTTTCCAGCGGCCAATGTGGCGAGTGTCATCTTCGTCTGGTGAACCAAACCTGCAATGACCACATTAACCATACCAATTGAGAAGGAAGAGGAGAACTCCTTAGCATTGATCAAAGAGTTAATGACACAAGACAACATTTTCTCAAGAACAGTCCCACATGAAGGACCAAGAGCCATTATGAGCTTCTGACCAATCTCAGCACCGACTGTGAACTCATCATTGGTTGAATCTTCAGACTCAAACACCGTGTTGAAAATGGACATGAAAGCAGCAGCCAACTCTGGGTTTGTTTTGATATCTTCAAAGCCATACACAAGATAGTTGTTCAAAGCAGGCATGAGATCCTCCAAGTACAAAACTGCTAAACCTCTGTTCATGGATTGAACCATTAGGCCAAGTAGCCTCCAAGCAGTTGGGGAAACATGTCTGACAAGGAAAGTCGAGTTTTCAATCAACTCACCAACCTCGCGATAGAAGTCTTCCTGGTCATTAGCAAACACAAACTCGGCAACTGGAGCATAGCACTCTTCCAACTTGTAAACAATATCAGCAGAACTCTCAAAGGAGAGCAAAACAGTGATCATCGTGTTCAGGAGACCCAGAGCAGCCATTTGCTTATCGGTCAAATCATCAAAGTCACTATCAGGATCGACCTCAGCGTTAGAAGCATCAAGTAACTCCTTAGCCAACTTCATAAACTGTTGGACCAGGTTGGCCATCAAATCAACACCAAATGGTTGTAATTGTTCACTATAGACCTCAACAAGTTCCTGCATCACAGCAGAGATGGCTTCAGCGTCAATTGTGTTGGAAAGAGTCAATAACTTTTGCATAGTAGGCACCACAACAGATCCTAATGCTTCTTGGAATTGTGGGACCTTGACAAATGATTGAAGGGCCAAGGCGGCTTCAAGTTGGACAGGTAAATGGCTGTCATCAAATGAAGAGAGGATACCACGATACAACATACCAATGTTGTTTTCATCTTCAATCTGGACATCGGAGAACTTGGAAGCAATCTCGCAGGCTCTTGCTTTGATGAATGGGAATGGAGATTGGAAGTGTGGGATGATGAATTGGGCAAGACATGACTCCATCTGGGGATAGTATGGCGACTTTGGACTTGTGTAATTACCGAACAAAGCACCGATCAGACGCATAGCACCTTCAAGTTTCTTTGCGTCTTCAATGGATAATGCTGCTGGGTTGGTATATTGGGAGAGAACGTTCAATGTGAATTGTGAGATTGGCTCCAATGTAGTTTTCTTCTTTTTGGTGGTCAATGTCATCAACAAAGCAATTGCAGCCATATCTGGGGAGTTGTTGTCGTCATATATGTCGAGTTTTGTGTGGATGTAATCCTCTGGATCATCTTCAAACTGTTCCAATGTGGAGTCAGAAGGACAAAGCAATGGGAAAATGAAATGGGAGACGAGTAACTCGAAGTGTGGTTTCACAAGACCCCATGTGAACTTTTGTGTGACACAGTTATCAACGAAGTTGATCAAGTGGAATAAACATTCATCGGATATCCACAACTGCTTGGAGCACCACTGATCAATCTGTTGAAGGAAGAGGTTCAAGAGTTGTGGGATGAAGTGTTCACTGAAGAATTCCAGGAAGTTGGTGTACTCAAACTTTCTCGAGAGAGACTTGGATCCATATCTGCTGAACAAACGGTAAAGGTTGGCGTAAGCCCATTTCTTCGCCTTGACCCATGGATGGAGTCTTCTCTCACTCTCTTCAAGATCCATGACATATTGTGGTAGTGCCTTTTGGATGACTTGGACATGTAGCTTACCCCAGTTGGTGATAGCATCCTGGCTTTGGAGTGGGAGTGGGAAGTCGTGATATGTGACGTACTTATAACACTTCAACAACAGAACGGTCATTTCCCCAGCCTCAGCGGATTCTTCATTCAATAACGACTCTGCAACTTGAAGTAAAATGCCAAAATGTGTCTGAATGATCGGGTCAAGCTCTGGTCTCTCGTCATTGTTGAGCCATCTATAGGAGGAGCACACCTGAGCAAAACATAGAAGACCTGTGTAAGCTGAGTCAAGGTTCTGGGCGTAAAGAAGCTGCAATGCGTCATCAAGAAGATTTGGCCACTCTTTTGGATAGTCAGATCTGATGATGGAGGACAAGACTGGAACCAGCTGCTTTCTCAAGTGATGGTGTGACTGAACAAGGGCCGGGAGAAGGCGCTCTCTGATGATTGGCTTCTCGTCCCCATCGACAGCAGCCTCGTCGGTGTTACTGTATGATTCCCAATGACGGACGACACGGTTCTTGAAGAAGACGGCGGCAGCGGTCTTGACGCCTGGCTGAACGTCGCTGCTCGAGAGGATGTCGAGGCAGGCACCGAGGAACCCAAGGGAGCGCTCGGCCTGGCGCAACTGAGCCTCGGCCTGACGTCTGGTGTCCTGGTCTGCGCTGAGAGTGGCTGCAAAGCACTGGTGGAGGAAGTGCGGGTCCATGGTGAGCGGTGTGGTGGAGCGGTTTTGGAAAGGATTGGATTGCTGGGGGCGCGTGGGTCTGGTGAGTGAAATGGTAGTATCTGGTACTCCTCGATCTGCCCGCGTTGGTGTGCAATCTGCGAATCACGCTGGTCGACCCGTTGGCCTTTGTTGATTCTCGATCAGCCTTCGGAGCCCAGAATTTTTTTTGGCACACGCGTGGTGTCTGGGTGTCGTATGGCGTGCGGAATGTGTTGGGTTACTACAGTGGGGTTGTGGGGGTGATGTTTGGGCCGTCTTCATAATTGCTGGTCATCTAGAGCAGTAACACTTCTACTAATCACAATGGTAAACATGGGACCTGTATATGACTTACTTGGGATGTTGGGATGCTCCCAAACGTACCCTTGAAGCGTCACAGGCCCACATGGTCAAGTATATGTAGTTGTCAGGTGGTTGACAGGCTTTAACAGCGTGTAATTATATACTCTTATGAAGGATACTACTCTTACTCTACTCTCATCATATTGGATATACATCTGTGTAGGGTGCCGAAACCTATATATGTACACCAGACCGAGTATTGGATGCACATCGAAGTCAGCAGCGTCGCGTCCGCGTGTGAGAGAGATACGAGAGAACTTGGGGGCGGAACAGTACCACGCGTCGAATTTGAGCGCTGACGTAGGTGATCAAACCAATTGAGTTCCATATCACAAGTTGATTTCACAAATACCGAGCGGATGACCAACACTAGTACCCCGATACAACTCCAACACACACAAAGAGATCAGGTTGTTGCGCGAACCGGCTCATCTCGATATTTTTCTGGATGCCTGTAACAAAAAAAAAAATTGTCCTCACAACAGCTCTGTCTCTGCTCATCTCCGTTTTGAAGGCCCAACCAACGATGTCCTGGACACCTGACCCGACCGCCCTCACTCAGCTGGAGCACATCCTGGCTGGTACACTCTCGCCGAACACAGCGGAGCGTCGCCAGGCCACTGACGCCCTCGCTGCTGCTAAGCAACAGCCTGACTTCAACAACTACCTTGTCTACCTCCTCGTTTCAGATTCCGAGACCTCAAAGTCGCAGATCAGAGCCTCTTCGGGTCTTACTCTGAAGAACAACGTCCAGAAGGACTTCCACATTGGCGACAATGCCTATCTTCTTTCCACAATCCTCCACGGCCTCATCTCCACAGACACACTTGTGCGTAACATCACCGGTACCGTGGTCACTACACTGTTTGCCCAACTTGGTGTTAGAGGATGGCCAGCTGTGTTACCCGAGCTTGTTAATCTTGCCGATTCTGGACCTCAAGTATCCAGAGAAGGTGCCACTGGCGCTCTTGCTAAGATCTGTGAGGACTCTGGCCACATTCTCAATGCTGAGTACGATGGCACAAGACCTCTTGATTTCATGGTTCCAAAGTTCATTGAGTTCTTGACAAACCCTGACAGTGCGAAAGTCCGTGCCAACTCATTAAACGCTCTCAACCAGATCATTGAACTCAGAACGCAGAGCTTTTATGCACACATTGACACATTCTTACAACACTTGTTTGTGTTAGCCAACGACCAGGACAAGACTGTGCATCGCAACGTTTGTGCTTCTTTCATTGCAATCTTGGAGACAAGACCAGATACATTGGCACCACATTTAGAAGGTGTTATTCATTACGTGATCCACTCTATCACCAATGAGTCTGATGAAGAAGTCCAATTGGAAGCATGTGAGTTTTTATTCACTTTGGCTGGTTCAGATGAAGTGCCATCTGCATTAATTGAACCACACTTGACGAGTATTGTCCCTGTGTTACTTCAATCGATGATTTACTCAGAGATGGAACTGTTTTTGCTTGACACTCGTGATGATGCCGATGAAGAGGATCGTGATGAAGACATCAGACCTACAAATGCCAAGGGTAAAGCTGCACATGCTTCTAAGAACACCAAACATGACGATGATGACGACGATGACGATGAGGAGAGTGATGATGAAGAAGGTGATGGGTTTGGTACTGAGTGGTCTTTGAGAAAATGTGCAGCTGCTACATTGGACATGTTGACAACTTCTCTTGCTGCCCAAGTTATGACTATTGCATTGCCCTTATTAAAGGAAAAGATCACTTCTGACTTATGGCCATTGAGAGAGGCTGCTATTCTTGCATTCGGTGCTATTGCTGAAGGTGGTATGGAGTATGCTGCTCAACAATTACCAGAGTTGGTTCCATTCTTGGTTGATCGTCTTCGTGATGGTGAAGCTGCTGTTAGAAGAATCACCTGTTGGACTCTGAGTCGGTACGCTTCGTGGATCTGTACCGAGGCTCATAGTGGTGGTGCATACGCTGGTTATTTCACGCCTACGTTTGGCTCGATCTTGCAATGCTGTGTTGATAAGACTAAGAGTGTTCAGGAGAGTGCATGCTCAGCCGTTGCTCAGTTCATTGATAATGCTGATGCAGAGTTGATTAGTCCTGTTGCATCCCAGTTGATCGAAGCATTCAATATTTGCTTTGGTATGTACAAGAAGAAGAACATGGTTGTGTTGTATGATGCTATTCAAACACTTGTTGATCGTGTTGAGTTGAACGATGAGCAGATTTCACAGTTGTTGCCATCATTGGTTCACAAATGGGAGTCATTGTCTGATGATGACGTTGAGTTGTGGTCGTTGATGGAGTGTTTCTCCAGTGTTGCCGCCACTATGGGTGAGAAATTTGCACCATTTGCCTTACAGGTCTATCAGCGTTCTGTACGTATCTTGAGTGAGTGTATTGAACTGGACAAAAGAGCCGTCACTGATGTGACAATCCATACAAGAGAAAAAGACTTTATGATTACGTCTCTCGACTTGATTGATGGATTGTGTCAAGGTTTGGCTGAGCATAGCTCTGGAGTGATTGAAGAGACTGCAATTTCGTTAGTGTTGGAGACGTTGAAGGATGAAAATGACGATGTTCGTCAAAGTGCATTTGCATTGTTGGGTGACTTGGCTATTTACGTACCAGACAAGTTGTCCCCACGGTTAGAGGAGTTGGTGAGCTGTGTCTTGCAAGAGGTGATCACGAGGACTTTCAACTCCTTGAGCGCCTGCAACAATGCCTGCTGGGCTCTTGGTGAGATGGCTCTCCGCATGGATGTGTCTCCTCACTGTGAGCGCATTGTGCCTGTGTTGATTGACCTGTTGAACTCTCAGGGCATGGGCGACACTGTGTTGGAGAACGCCGCTGTTGCCATGGGACGTCTTGGAATCAGATGGCCCGAGTTCCTTGCGCCCCACCTGGACGAGTTTGCCATGCAGTGGGCCGCCAACGTGATGTACATGGAGGAGAACGAGGAGAAGGAGACGGCGTGCCAGGGCATGTGCAACGCAGTGGTGATGGACCCGCAGTCGCTGCTACGCTCCAACGAGGGCCACACGCTCGTCACGTTTGTGGATGTGATTTCGATGTACACGAGCCCAGGGCCTGTGCTGGCGGAGACGTTCCAGAAGGTGCTCCTGGGCTACAAGGCGGTGCTGGGCGAGCAGTGGGGCCCCTTCCTCAACACCGTCAGCGGCGGCAGCGAGCTCCCACAGCGCTACCAGGTGTAAGCATTTATGATTTAATACAAACAGCATAATCTAGAACCGATCTGTGCACCGTACGCCGTATGTATGTGCTGTAGCGGGGTCCCACTTGTGGACAGATCGGATGCAACCTCAAAAAGAAATTTCGTCCCACGGCTTTCTGTAGGCGCTCGGGTCGTCGGCGTTCTCCGGTTCTCGCCTAGCCCCAGAGAAGTCATCTCCGTGCGTTATCTCTGGAGAGAAACATTTGAAGAGCCCTTCGCTACGCCCTGTCCTTCGAAGTTCCCACTCGTTTGCGGTTGTAAAAGGTGTTTCTTCGTCCACCCGTTGTTCTGCCACTCCCACCACACACCACACACCACACACCACACAACGTCCCCCAGCCCCTTATCTACATGTCCAGAGCCTTATCTTCCACACACGTCGTCTTCGCAGACACCATCGGACCTGCCACGATCATCTTCTCTGTGGAGTCAGGCCGGATCCTCGAGGTCGTCCAAGAAGTGCTGTCAGAGGCAGACCCATTGTTCGCCCTCTACGATGTCCAGCCCCAGGACTACCGTGACGTTTCCCCCTTCGTCATCATGCCAGGCCTCGTCGATGCCCACGTCCACTTGAACGAGCCGGGCAGAACAGAATGGGAAGGATTCGCCACAGGAACCAAGGCAGCCGCTGCTGGTGGTGTCACCACCGTCGTCGACATGCCTTTGAACGCCATTCCTCCAACAACAAGCATCCAGAACTTCAACATCAAGCTCGAGGCCGCTAAGGGCCAATGCTGGACAGATGTCGCCTTCTGGGGTGGATTGGTTCCTGACAACTTGAACTCCCTCGTCCCACTCATTAACGCCGGTGTCAGAGGATTCAAAGGGTTCATGATCGACTCCGGAGTCGACGAGTTCCCAGCTATCGATGCCCCATACATTGACAAGGCCCTCAAGATCGTCGAGGGCCATGATACACTGGTGATGTTCCACGCAGAGATGCAACCAGCTGACCACGGCCATGGCCATGAAGCCGGTGTACAACTTGACGTCTGGCCTGAAGACGACATTGAGGAACTCGACATGGGCTTCGGATCCTCTTTGGTGCCTCATGTCTCAAACAATCTCAAATCTTCATTGAAATCATCCAAGCAGTTGATCCGTGAGTCACTCACGGAAGATCAAGTACACGCTTTGGCTCTATCTCCAACTTTGGCCCCCGTCGACCCAAGATCGGGTATCCCATCAGACTTGGTCCACCATGACCACCACATCAGCTCTCCACTCCTTGAAGCTTCCAAGACCAACCAAGATCTCGCTTCTGTCGATCCAACAACTTACTCGGCCTATTTGGCTTCCCGTCCAGACTCTTTTGAAGTGACTGCCATCCGCACACTCATAGCATGTGCTAAGAAGACACCAAACGTCCCACTTCACATCGTCCATCTTGCCTCACAGGACGCCATTCCAATCCTTTACCAAGCACAACAAGAAGGTCTCAAGATCTCTGCAGAGACATGCTTCCACTACCTTTCACTTGCCGCTGAAAACATTCCAAACTGCTCCACTTTCTACAAGTGCTGTCCACCAATCCGTACGGAGAAGAACCGTTTGGCACTTTGGGATGCCCTCAGAGATAACATCATCACCACAGTCGTTTCTGATCACTCCCCCTGTACACCAGAGTTGAAAGGACTCGCTAAAGGTGATTTCTTCGCCGCATGGGGTGGTATCGCCTCCGTTGGACTTGGTCTCCCAATCCTTTACACTGAAGGTCAGAAACTCTCTCCACCTATCTCACTCGTTGATGTGGTTCGTTGGACTTGTAAGAACACTGCTAAACAGGTTGGTCTCCAGAACCACAAGGGTGATCTTCGTGTTGGTATGGACGCCGATATTGTCATCTTTGACCCATACAAGTCACAGACCATCTCCAACGCATCTGTCCATTTCAAAAACAAATTGACTGCTTATGACGGTGTGGAGTTGACAGGAAGAGTCATGGAAACGATCTTGAGAGGTGTTTCCGTGTTCTCTATCAACAATGGACACTCTACCATCCCAATGGGTAAGGCCTTGTTGGAGAAGAGAGGTAGCTTGGCTCAGTTGTCTCAGTAATTGCTTATACTTGCCTATTTGCTTGCCTATTTGCTTTTCTATTTAAGTTTTGATGTTTGATTTAATGTGACCTTCACTCATGACATGATGCTCGCTCTCTTTTACGTTCTGCTATTTTATCGATACCTCACTATAAAGTGTATAATTAATGGAACATGATTTTAAGTACCACCTCTACCGGTATAAACAAAACAAAAAGACATATAAACAGGACATTAACATCAATAGATCAGACGTGATCAGACCAACTGTTTCCTGGAGCTCTTGAAATAGATGTGGACAACGGTGACCTGAAGAATGGCCATGCCAACACATAAGAGCACCTCATAGATAGAGAAGTAGAATATTCTGGATTCTGTAGACTTGACTGTGGCGTGGTTTCTGTTGTTTCTAGTCTTGTAATACTGTAATGACTTGAGAATACCATTCAACTGACCATCAATCTGCTCCACGCTGTTAACGATGCCGTCAACACTGAACTGTTCGCCCTCTGTCATAGGCAATGAGGCCTTGAACTCGTTCTCCATAGTGATCTCAAAGTCCACCACTTTGTGGGCGTACGTCGACATCTTGTTTGAGAAGCAGAACTCATACTCTCCAATGGTCTCAGCAACGAAGAGCCAATCTCCCTGTCTCTTCTTGTGCTCCTGTGCGATGATCATGTCTCCGGGCCCCGTGACGGTGTAGTCAACGTCGAAGGAGCCACCGGACTGGACGGCAAAGTAGTAGGCTATGCTCTGTTTCGGAGACTCTGTGAAGACATAGTAGCACATCTCTTCATCTGGGCTGAGCTCAAATGTAACGGTGGCACAGAGCGCTACCGTGAGGAATGTGAAGAGCGAGAGGACGCGTGTGAGCATGACGGTGGACGCGGTGTGGATGAGGCGTCTGTGTAGGTCTGCTGTGTGTGGGGTGAAGGGACAGCGTTGTATGAGCGCAGTGTGAGTGAGAGCGACAATGATCGTACACGGCGGCTTTCAGATCAAGATAGACAGTGAACTAAATATACATTACGAAAGGAAGACAGCGAAACACAAAGTTGGCAAAGCGCGAAAAAGCCGCGCCGCTAACAAGAGCAAAGCCTATTTCTGGAAGCCTCTGTGTGTTGAACCCAGGAGACTTCCTGGTTGGCTGTGTATAAGAGAAACGCTCCATCCACTTTCAGGTCTAAATTGGCTGCTCAGAAACTATCAATGTAAATCTCACAGCTACCAAACGGACTCGAAGTTCCGGCCCAACTTCAGCAAGAGTATTCAAGATCCCAGTGCGCGTCGCGAAATGTAAACAAACCGAAAAACCGGCGGCTCAACCTTTACACAGCGCCAAACATCACCGGCCTTAGTACCAGACTACACGGCGGCTACCGAAAAAAGAGTACTTCTTGTGCTCACTCCCATCCCTAATATACTCCCAACACATCCAGCATATACCGCCCGGCATGGACTTCCGTGCTCGTCTGCAAGCCGCCCAACAGGCCGACACATCCCACAGAGCTGACAGAGACGCGTCAGTGAGTGTTGAAGGCAGACCACACCGCCTGCCGCTTCTACTCGGTGACTCTTTCAAACCAAAAGGCGTGCTTCAGGACATTCAGAACCGCCCTACGGAAAAGTCCAGCAAGGTCAGACTTCCCAACCCGTTTATGGATCCACAGGGTTCCAGTGCTACCAAGAAGCTGAGAATTGCATCGCCATTGACCAACAAAGATCACGGCGCTAACGTTGACCCAAAGAAGAGGACCGACGGAAGTGGAATGAAGACACGGCTCAAACTGATATCCGTGAATCAGCACCTTGAAACCTCTGCTGAACCCATGCAAGAGCTTCAACCGAAGCAACCGCAGTCTCAATTCTCAGACAATGACATCCCATCAGAAGTGCGTGAAGAGATCACCAAAATCGAAGATGCATTCCCACTCTTGAGCTCAAAGTACCGCCTTATTGATCGAATCGGTGAAGGTACGTTCTCCACAGTATACAAGGCCGAGCCTCTCTCCGATGAGTTTCTGTACCTGATGGGTGAGAACGTTTACAATTCACCAGAGATCAAAAACAGAAAGACACACAGACAAACCAAAAAGCATTACGTTGCATTGAAACGTATATATGTCACATCGTCTCCACAAAGAATCTTGAACGAGTTGAAGTTACTCTTCTTACTCTCTGGTTCTCCATATGTTGCCCCATTACTCGATGCAATTCGTGAAGATGACCAAATCATTGCAGTTCTCCCATACTATGAACACATTGACTACCGTGAGTTCTACCGTGATTTACCATTAGCTGGAATCAAGTCATACATGTACGAGTTATTTGAGGCGTTGAACTATTGCCATGTGAGAAAAGTCATCCACAGAGACATCAAACCAACAAATTTCCTCTACGATCCATTCAAGAAAAGAGGTATTTTGGTGGATTTCGGTCTTGCAGAGATGATGAAGGAGAGTGACCGTGAACCTTCAGATAAGACCGCTGCATGTCCTTGTAAGCAGGGAAAGAGATTCCAGTTGGCTCCAACAGTTCAAAAGAATGGTATGAGAAAGAATGACACAAGAGCCGGAAGAAGAGCAAATAGAGCTGGTACGAGAGGTTTCAGAGCACCAGAAGTATTGTTCAAATGTCCTCACCAGACGACAAAGATTGACATGTGGTCCGCTGGTATCATTCTTTTGACTTTCCTTTCAAGACGTTTCCCTTTCTTCAACTCGAGAGATGATATTGATGCATTGGTTGAACTCACCACCATATTTGGACTCAGCGAGATGAAGAAGACAGCATATTTACATGGTCTTGGCCTTGACACAACGTTGGACACACTCTCTGAGAAGCATTCACTCTCCCAGGTCGTATGGAGATGCTTGTCTCTTGAGTCCGATAAGGGCACTTTCCCAGATGACTCTGTCTGTTATGAGACGTTGAGTGTATTTGACCCAGATGGAACCATTCAGTACAGAGCCGAGGACTCTGAGATCATGAAGCGGAGAAAGAAGGATCACATTGAGTGTTTCCAAGTCATGGAGGCCTGTTTGAAACTCGACCCGAAAGACAGAGCCTCTGCCCAGGAGGTGTTGATGATGCCTTTCTTCCAAAAGGAGGATGACGGTGATATGATCCTGCTGGATATGTGATACATCACACAACTCTTTTAAATGGATATTACTCCATTGTTCTATTAGCATCATATGTATACCTATCACAGTTTGTACGACTACACATCACACCAGTTGCATTTTTTACCTTCAAGTTGTAGACAGTTTGCGTAAGAGCTCAGCATCGCGTCAAGGCTCACGTCGCGACAACAAGAAACTCGTGAACAGATCCAACACCACATTGAACAATCAACCTTGAAGAGCAGCAACACAGAATTGCAATCATACACATACGGCTCTCCCTCCCAACACAATGTCACGAGCGTAAGTCACCTGGTACTTCATTCTTTGTGCTTGACAGTATTGATAGCCCACTTGCACCACTTCGCTCAAATTACTAACACGCCCCCGCTGCAGCGAACTCTCTATCAAACCATATCTCACAACAGCATCGAAGTTTGCCGATGAGGAGTTTGAAGCTGGTCAGGCACCATTAGATCTTGTCAAGAATGCTAGAATCCTGTAAGTCTATCTTTCCGCTGGCCAACAAGAGGAGATTACTAACAGAACCATCACAGGGTCCTCGGTGCTGGTGGTCTCGGTTGTGAGATTCTCAAAGACCTTGCTACCACTGGATTCACAGATATACACGTCATCGACATGGACACCATCGATGTGTCAAACTTGAACAGACAGTTCCTCTTCAGACCATCAGATGTCGGTAAACCGAAAGCTGTCGTCGCCGCAGAGTTCGTCATGAAGAGATTCAAATGCGTCAAGATCACACCATACTTTGGCAAACTACAAGATAAGGACGAGGAGTACTATAAGCAGTTCACACTTGTTATCTCAGGATTGGACTCCATCGAAGCTAGAAGATGGATGAATGCCACACTCGTGCAGATGGTGGACCCAGATGACTTTGAATCTGTGAAGCCGTTGATTGATGGAGGAACAGAAGGTTTCAAAGGTCAGTGTAAAGTCATACTCCCTACATTCTCGGCATGCTACGAATGCTCTGTGGACACAATCAGTGGCCAGACCACGTATCCAATGTGTACCATTGCCAATAACCCAAGACTACCAGAGCACTGTATCGAATACTGCAGTGAAGTTCTTTGGAAGAAGGAGAGGGATGAGACTTTGGACATGGATAACCCAGAGCACGTCACATGGCTCACCGAGAAGAGCAGTGAGAGAGCACAAGAATTCAACATCACTGGAGTCACCAGAAGTCTTGTCCTTGGTGTTGCCAAGAACATTATTCCAGCAATTGCATCGACAAACGCAATTGTTGCTGCTGCTTGTTGCAACGAGGCCTTCAAAATCGTCACCAGCTCTGTTCCAGTATTGGACAACTTCATGATGTACTCCGGCTCGGACTCCATCTTCACATACTGTTACGCTCATGAGAGAAAGCCAAACTGCCTTGTCTGTGGTGGCCGTTGAGAATGACTCCTCTTTTATAAGCTACACCATGACTACTTGAGATCATCAATACAGGATTGGAAAAAAAAACATGACATATACTAGTCATTAACACATATGTACACGCCGTAAAATCAATATATAAGTCAAAGAAAAGAAACAATAACAACGAAAAAAAGAAGAATCATTAGACATCGAGAACTGAAGTTGATAAACCACTTCATAGACCCATACTTGAACCAAAGACATCAGTGGAACCACCAAACATTGAGCGGGCAACCTGCATAGCGAGATCCTGTTCAGACATATCGTCAATGTCACCTAACCCAGTGGGCGTGAATGGTTTACCGGCGGTGTCAAGAGGGTCTTGTGGCTGTTTCAAAGATGCCCCATCACTGGTGTCTGTCTTTGGAGAGACATCATCAGATGTGGATCCCGTACGAGCCGTACTCAAGCTTCCAAATGTGCCGAACTGATCAGTGTTGCCATAACCCAGGATGGCGTTGAAGTCTTCGAATGATGATTCTGCAGGGAAGTCTGGCATGTTGTCATAGAAGGGTTCGCCAAAGTTCTCAAATCTGCTCAAGTCCGGAACGAGATAGTCAAACTTGGAAGCGTTTCCTGTATCAACAAGTTGTTGGAAGATCTCTGTAGCCTTGCTGTTGGCATTGTTCTCATTTTCAACAGCATCATTGAGGCCTCTAACGTCCAAAGGAATCTGATCAGCCACGTTCATAGAGTTGTGCTGTTGAATCTTTTGATGGATCTCGTCAAATTTACCAGGGAATTGCAGCTCAATATAGTCCTCAAATGTCTTGTTGATGAACACCAATCTCCAACATGTAAAGTATCTGTTTGACATTCTGGAACAAGACTGGATGTACTCTTGAATACGGACAATACCTTGATCTGCCACTGTTAGTGTTGGATTGAATGGCTCCAACCAACCAGAGATGCCTTGAGAATCAGAGAAAGTGAAACCTTCAATGATCTTCGGGAGGTTGAACATACCAGACAGATCACGGAAGCAAAATGAGATGATCTCTTGCAGACATCTTTTGGAGATATCAAACACCGTGGCAGACAAGTACACCTCCGAGTTCAATAACTTCATGTAACGATGAGGACCTTCAGCATAGTCATGACAGAATCTGAAAATAATGAAAGCGGATTCAGCAGCACGTGTGGTGTATTTCTGTAGAAGGAAGAATTCATCAGCGTCACAAGTCAACATTAGAATGTAGTTGAAGACAGAATGGACGTTGTACAATACCAACTTGAGGCCCAGTTCCGTAACTTTGGATATTCTGGACAAGAAAGATTCAGCAGGGTTAAGCATGCTGGTCAACTCGGAAATAGATCTGTATTTGACCAATGTGTACTCAACCTGCCTTAAACTCTTCTCTATATCGGATCTCTTTGGGTGTGTATTGACACCAGAGGAGGCTCTGAGAAGCGGCTTCATCAATACGGTAACCTCGCTCATCTTGTGAATGTACTCGATACAACTCTTCTCCATGGCAGAGTCAGACGATGATGGAACTGGAAGCTCTGTGTCGTACTCATCATCAATGAGAAGCGGACACCCAAAGACCAACGCTTGAGTGGCATCCAAGTAGAGCAGCTGGACCCATATCTTTCTCCAAAGGTTTGTGGTTGCTTGATCTTTGATGGCAGGGAATCTCGATGGATCACGGTGCATACCATGCATCTTAGCCATTTGAACGATCAAGGCCAAGAATATGGTTGAGTCAGTACTTTCATCACCATCTTCTGGAGCGTAGTATCTGTAAAGTCTGAGAAGCAAGAGCGCCTGGATGTGTTTGAGTGTTGGCTTTCTCAGGGCAGACGCATTTGCCATACATGCCTTGGCCAACTCAATGTACTGTGGTGGGATCTGGACGTTCGATGCAAGAATTTTCTGGATGACATAGTTGTGGTTCTGTTGTGACTTCTTCATTGGCAAGGAAAGGAAAGATAGTCTCATCACGGTCAACATTGTGGCTAGTGTCACCAATTGGGAAATGGACGTGACGACCAGAGTAGCCTTACCGGTTGGAGATATCGACACCAAAGATTCCAAGTTCTTTCTGAAGGACTCCTCATCAATGAATGGGACGAAAGCGTACGCCTCTGAGAAGAAGTGGTCAATGAGGGCAAGCAACACGTCCTTATCTGGTAGCATTGTGTTGATCTGCGCAACGAGAGTCTCGTGGTTCTTGTTCATGTCGGACTCGAAGATGCTTCCGTGTGTTGTTGGTGCCAGTGATCCACAGCCACCAATGCCCATTGGCATGATGCCCTGGTCGTAGAGGAAGTACTTCTCCAGGTTGACACCCCACGCCTGTGCGTCGATGAACTTCTTGAAGACGTTTCTCAGCACCGGGTCCTGCGACACAACAGCCATGTAACTGGAGGAGCCGTAGTGCGACATTTTGTTCTCCTTGAGCATCAGCAGGTCAAAGTCGTTGGCCAGCTGGAGCACCGGGTCGTTACCGTCGTCCTCTGGCAGGATGAGTCCTGTGCGCTGGTCAGGCTGGGCCGAGGAGCCGCCGCGCTTGTTCAGCAGACTCTTGAGCTCGTTGTTCTGGTGCTGGAGCTGGAACACCTGCTCCTTCAGGCGCTGGACCTCGTTGTCTGCCGCCCAGGGCTGTTCCTCGTAGTGGCAGAGATGTGTTGTGCGGTTCTTGACACATGAGACGCAGTGGGGCCGCTGCTTGTCGCACTTGATCTTTCGGCGGCGACAAACAGTGCACACGGTGGGCACTCTGTAGCGACTCTTCTTGTTCTTTGCATCTTCAGCAGACTCCATTGCGGGCGGTCGTCGTTGTGGTGCGGGCTGTGTTGTTTGCGTGTTGGTGTGTGTGTGTGTGGATGTGTCTGATGTAGTAGTTGTAGGCTGAGTCGGGTGGCAAAAAGGAACCCAGGCGCGACAATTGATACACGCACGGGTCTGGGCGCTGGTGGATACTGGTGCTTCTGTGTGTGCTGTTTGTTGCTGTGATGGAACACCGGCGCAATCTCTCAGTTGAGAATCGTTTGTGGAAGTATTAATAGCAGACAAAGATGTGCCAGAATTTTATGGGTTTTGATGTTCTGTGGCCGTGTTTGGCACTCTGGGCTCTTCAGTCTCTAGTCAACACAACGGACAGAGTTGGACAGACACAGGGGGGCCAGCGCTGAACTGGAAAGCCAACTGTACTACGGCGTTAATGGGGTTAACCCGCCGCTTTTGGAGTGTCCCAGGTCGCCAGGGCTCATAACCACTATATTCGCGAATTGAACGTGTTCGCGGTTTTTCTGCCATTTATTCACGGGTCTGCGGGCAACCATCCACCTTCACGCCTTAACAGAGGTAGGCGCCCCCATATTTTGGCAGCGCCACCGACGATTACAAGAGAACCCAACGGGGCGGTTGTATTCCATTCCACTGTATTCAACTGACTGCAAAGATGGCGATGCGTACGAGGGATTTGACGCTGGATCTCGACGAAAAACGGGTCACCATCCTCACGTGGAGTTCGGATACGCTTACTTACACCGTGTCCAACAAGCACATACGCACAACGTTTGATAACACCATCCAGGACTTGAAAGAGGTCATCAGCCAGAGATCACACGCGGAAGGCGGAAATATCAACCCACTCGCATTGAAGTTGTACTACCGCCATGGTGAATTGAGGAGCTCAGATCCACTCTCCGCCGTTTTCCAACTTGAGATGGACTTCTTGAAGACATCTACAGACCCTGTTCGAATCAGAGTTGAGCTTGACAAATCAAAGTTACTGGCCAAAGAAGTTAAGCCTTGTTTGCTGAATGTTAACTTGATCACAAGTAGTGGCAAAGTGGTGAGATTGAGTGAGTCTATGCACACCACAGTTGAGTCCTTGAAGTACACTTTGGTGGATGACTTGCATTTAGACAATGGGTTGTCCGATATCACAGGGTTGGAATTCAATGGCGGTATTGACGTTGCAACTGACAACGACTCCACTATCACTGACATATTGGAGCTTGATACTGTGCCATTTGGAGACTTGAACTTCTTTGTTACTTTGGCCTCTGATACCAGAATCAGATTGTCTTCTCCACTTGAATCAATCTTGAGAACACAACTCATGTCAGTAAATTTGGACACCACGATATTCACTGTGAAGAAATATATCTTGGACCAGTACTCCGGTAAGAATCCAAATGTCACCACAAGAGCTATCAAAGTGATCTACTTCGGCCGTATTTTAACAGATGACATCAGAATCAGAAACATCATATCGCCCTCCCAGGGCAACAACACATTGACATTACACTTCTCATTACAAGAACCAGATAATAATGGATCTACCAGCGGGTTCTGGAACGATCTGAAGAACGGTAATCTGTTTGAGTTCTATCCAAAGGAGCCAAATCCACACTTTGCCACAGAATCTCAAAGAATTGAAAGACTGAGACAACAATTCAGAAACTCTGGTCAGGCTGATGAACCAACAACAGTTGACAGATCAACAGGTATATTTGTACAGGATTATAACCTGACTCCGGAAAGAGTTGCCAGTCCCGAACCTCAAAATGAAGCAGCTCAAATTGAACCAGTTGCTCATCCAGAACTTGAAAGAAACGTTGAACGTCCAGAAACACCACACGAGAGACCTATCCCAACACCTACCGTTAACCATCCACAGCAAATCCCACATGTTGAGCCACCACCACCGCAGCTGATCCCACCAATGGCCCCAACCCAACAACCAACGACAGATTGGGTACAGGAGCCAAATCTGAGACCAAACATACCTGAAGATCGTCGTCGTCTTTTAGAGAACTTTTTGAAAACACATAGACTTCCAGAAGGTTCACGGAAGACTGGTACCACATATGACGTTGTTGAGAAAGATGGTCAAGAGTACCTTGTCGACCAATTGGATACACATGAAGTTATTTACAAAATCACAGTCCAGACCACAACTGGCCCTCGTGAGATATTGTTGTCTTCATCACAGGTGTTGCTTAATGATACAATCCCTGGTAAGCCATACTTGATGGTCAACAACGCCGGTTATGCCAAATTGCAAACATTGGGTGTTGAAGTTGCACCACCTGAATGTCAAAGGGCCCAAGCACCAAGAGGAGAAGAACACATTCCATTGGCTGGTGAGGAGCCACGAGACGTGAACGTTGAGCCTCCTGTTGTTGATGGATTACCTGTACCTGCTGATGGTGAGATTTTCCGTATGGAACTGAGACTGGATTTTGCTCAACTGGGCATTGATAATCTTGTTCACCTCGTCAGTCATTGTATCAAGTATTTCATGCTGTACATTGTGCTCGTTCAACCCATGGTCGATCCCAAGTACCATAACATTGCCATTGGTGTAATTTCAGTTTGGGCATTGGTGACCTTCTTCTCCGATGATGTCATGGGTGTTCTCTCAAGAACAGTTTCCAGGCTCTCAGAGCAATTCTTCGGAGTTGGACCTAATGATGTACAAGGTGGCACAAGAGGTATGATCAAACACTTATTGTCATATGGGACGCGTACTGCTGGTCTTGGCCCAGCTCAAAGAGCTTTTAGGGGTTCCATGGTTGATTTCATCTTATTCTTCACGAGCTTGTCTCCATCTCTTCATGATATGTTTGTTGGGTTATTGAGGGAATTACTGGAGGAACGTATCAATGAAAGAGATGCCCTTCTCGCTCGTCTTGATGAACTCAATGCTGGTGCCATTGCAGAGGAGATCGAGCAGGCAGAGGCAGAGCAGGTTGGAGATATTGATGCCAACGCTACGGGTGCTAACGTCCACGAGGAGTGAAAAGGCACATTGTTTACATCAAACGACTTACGATAAATCAACAGAAAACCGTGATTGAACTCGATTGTAGTGGTATATCACACAGCGCTGAGAAAACAGAAGGTAGTACCTGGATTTCGAGGTCTGGAACCTGTCATGTGGCTCGTACCGGCCCGTTTCTCCCAATTTCTCAGTTCTCGTTTCTCGTTCCTCGACCTGAAAATGATACGTACGCGGATAAGTGGCACTTTTGGCACTTTTGAATAACAACAAAGCCAGCACTTACTCGGCTCTGATCCTCCTCTTTGTACTCCCCACGACAAGCACAGACCTCCAACCAAGCACAATGTCCAGTCTTTTGTTCGCGGCGGGCAAGTACCTCATAAAGCGAGCCATCACTGATGATGATGACACACCAGACGTCACCATTCCAGATGACGATGATCTCGAAGGCTCCAACCCAGTCACAGAGGAGATTTTCTCTTCATGGGCCCTCTTCATCCTGATGTTGCTCCTTATCATGGCCCTGTGGTCGTCCTACTACTTGCAACAACGGAGAATCCAGGCAATCCACGAAACTGTGTTGTCTATCTTCTACGGTATGGTTGTGGGATTGATCATCAGAGTCTCCCCAGGACATTACATCCAGGACACTGTGACGTTCAATTCATCCTACTTCTTCAACGTTCTCTTGCCTCCTATCATTCTGAATAGTGGGTACGAACTACATCAAGCGAATTTCTTCAGGAACATTGGTACGATTCTCTTGTTTGCAATCCCAGGTACTTTTATCAGTGCCTGTGTTCTCGGAATCATTCTCTACCTGTGGACAGCACTCGGATTGGAAAGTATTGATATCTCCTTTGTCGATGCTCTCTCCGTTGGTGCCACTCTTTCCGCTACCGACCCAGTGACAATTCTCTCCATCTTCAATGCTTACAAAGTTGATCCAAAGCTCTACACCATCATCTTCGGTGAGTCCCTCTTGAACGATGCCATATCCATTGTCATGTTTGAGACTTGTCAGCAGTTCCACGACAGAGAGGCTCACATTGGTTCTTTCTTCGAAGGTATTGGCTTGTTCTTGATGACGTTCACCATCTCCTTGCTTATTGGTGTTGTTATTGGAATCATTGTCGCATTGATCTTGAAGCACACACACATCAGAAGATATCCTCAGATTGAGAGTTGTCTCGTGTTGCTCATTGCTTATGAGTCCTACTTCTTCTCCAATGGATGTCACATGTCCGGAATCGTCTCGTTGCTCTTCTGTGGTATCACACTCAAGCACTACGCATACTACAACATGTCAAGAAGAACACAAATTTCTACAAAGTACATCTTCCAGCTCCTTGCCAGATTGTCCGAGAACTTCATCTTTGTCTATTTGGGTCTTGCTCTTTTCACTGAGGTTGAGTTAGTTTACAAGCCAATGTTGATCATTGTCACGACTTTCTCCATCTGTTTGGCTCGTTGGGCTGCCGTTTTCCCGTTGTCGAAGCTTTTGAACTGGGCCAATGCACGTCGTCAAAAGAACCAGAGTGTTCCAGACGAGATTCCTTATCAGTACCAAATGATGATCTTCTGGGCTGGTTTGAGAGGTGCCGTTGGTGTCGCGTTGGCAATGGGTATCCAAGGTGAGTTCAAGTCGACTCTTCTTGCCACTGTCTTGGTGGTTGTGGTGCTGACGGTCATTCTTTTTGGTGGTACGACTGCTGGTATGCTTGAAGTCCTGAACATCAAGACTGGCTGTGTCCTTGAAGATGAAAGTGATGATGAGTTTGACATTGAGGCCCCAAAGGCCATCTCTACAAACAACATATTGTCAAGCAGAAGACAGGGCTCTTATTCTGACAGCGTCCCTGCTGGTGGTGCCAGATCTCGCCAGAGCCCCAGCATCGGTGCACAGGACGACTTGCTCCGAGATGAAGAAGTCGATGTCGACAGCTTGCCGCCTTTGGTGCCAAATCAGGCTGCTACTTCTAGTACCGCTGGCTTGGTCCAAGACATCTTGCAGATGGACGACAGAGTCAAATGGTTCCAGCAGTTTGATGACAAGGTCCTCAAGCCTGTCTTCCTTGACAGCGACGTTGTTTCATCACAGCGAAACAGCAGAGATGGAGGCAGTAATGTCTAGTCTTTGTTTGTATACTGAAAAAAGGTGCTATAATATATTGATACACGTGGATATTCGTTCATACATCAGGCGAGGGCCACTACAAGTAGAGTACTAAAGTATAAAATGGGTCGTGGGAGAATTGAGAATGATCTAAACAGAACGTCATATGAAAAGTAGTAGTGCAAGTTCATCATCATTTGTCTTTTTTTAAGTATGCTAGTGCATTATTAGCCCGACACCTGATTGGGGAAATCAAAAGAAACATAATCTTGAACAAAAATAACCTCGAAGGGTGAATCAAGTTTTCTTCAATTTCAATCAGATGAAAGCGTCTTCGTCATCATCAAAGTATTCGTCATCAGAGCCGTCAGTGAGCTGCTCAAAGTTCAGTGGGTAACGCAAGATAGCACCGATACCACCAAATCCTGTAACAAACTGAGCACCTTCAGATGATCTGTCTGTGACGAATTCCAGGGTGGAACCAAAGTTCTTGTAGTTCTCAGCCAGCCACTCGAGCAGTGGCATCTCAGAGATCAACTCCATCTCAGCACCGGTATCCTTGTCCAAAGACAGGGTTTTGTCTTCTTTGCCCACCTCCAGGAACACAGGAATCTCTCTTCCTTCAGAGTCTCTGTAGAGGTAACGGGTGAATTCCAGGTTCTCGTAGACAATGACGGTCTCACAAGAACCAGCCTCCAGTGCCTTCAATGTGTCAGAGAGACCATAACAGAACTTACCAGTGTCCTGGGAAATCTCGTCAAAGAATTGAGTGATTAACTTCTTCTCCTGGATGAACTTAACATTGGCCAAAGCCTCAGCGGACAGTTCAATGGCCTGGTTGAAACCATTCTCACCACCGTAAGAGATATCGACAATCTTGACAATCTTCTGTTGTAATCTCAAATCAAACAAGTCAGACTTAGACAACTCGTTCTTGAAATCAGCGGAACCACCAAGAACAAGACCGTTGACGTTGACCTTGTCGTTAGTGATGAAACATTGCACGGCGACTTCGGCAACCTTTCTGATGTAGTTATGTCTCTTCTCGTCTCTGAGACGGGCGAAACGAAGAGCGGACTGACCACCTCTTCCGTGCTTCTTTGGCAAGTCGACTGTGAACTTGGTGATGACGGTTCTTGTGTTACCAGAGAGCAAACCAAAGAGGGACCCGTTACCGTCCATGATGATGAAACCGTAGTTGTCGTCGGCCTCAAGCAATTCAGAGAGTGCTTCTGTGTGGAACTTGTTGTCACACATGTAAAGTTTGGTGTTGATTGGCTTGAACGGCTCAAAGTCGATGTTGAGCTTCTTCTCCTTACCTTCTTCTGTGACAACGTCACCACAGTAGACGACGAGGCCGTTAGGAGGCACTTTGGAGTAGAGCTTGAGCTTCTGCTGTGTGGATGTGATGGCGGAGAGCACAGACTGTCTGTTTACACGGGACTTGATGTTGGAGGCAGTACCGTACTCGTCTGTGAGCATTTTGGTGTAGAAGGACACCTGCGACTTTGGCGGGATGATGAGCGAAATCATCGAGGTACCGTTACCACGCGCCTGCTCCAGCGCCTTGATGAGCTTCTTGATCTTCCAGATCTCAATGTTTTTCTGGGCTTCGTCCTCTTCCATTGTGTGTGTGGTTTCCAGCTGCTGTGGAGGGTTGCTGGTTGCTGTGGTGTTCTATCAGCTCTTTTTCGGTGTTGACATAAATTTTTTGTGGCGGTTAAATTCGTGCTGAGACTTACGCGGGTGTTTTTCTATTACTATGGCACATGAGCGTACTTCTCAGCACTAACAAAGGTTTCGCGATCGGCTCGGGGATCACAGCCGAGCAGCCGGGCTATTGAGCCAAACATCAATGACAACACACCGCAACCACCACAGCCTCCTCGAACCCATCGCAACGATCTATCAGAAGCTCAACAGATGCTCAAGGCACGCAACATCTTCAAGCGTAACGAGCCGGAGGAGCATGAGTCCGACACAGACTCCGTCTCGGAGGACGAGGTCGAAGTCTCAAAGGAGAAGAACAGAAGACCCAAGGAGAACAACTTCACACAACAGAAACTAAAGGCCGTGCACCCCATCATCACACCTAAGTACGTGATCCCACTGTTCCTGGCTCTGGCTGTCTTCCTTATCCCACTCGGTGCAGGTATGCTTTACGGAGCAAACCAGGTTGAAGACATCACTATCTTCTACGAGCAGTGCCAGAACCTTGCCAGCGAAGACTATTACTCAGACATCCCATCAGAGTATTACACCGCCAACTTCCACTCTGAACTCACAATAACTCCAAAGTGGAAGTATGTCATCAACGAGACAGAAACGGATACCGCTGAACAAGGCCTCTGTGAGCTCCAATTTGAGGTGCCTAACGACATTGGACCTGCCGTGTACTTGATGTACCACATTGAGAATTTCTACGCCAACCACCGTCGTTACGCAAGATCATACAGTGAGGACCAAATCCAAGGTAAGTCCGCCTCTCTGAAAACCATTAAGGACACTGTTGGACAGAACTGTCAACCTTTGTCCGAGAACGACGATGGTGTCAGATATTACCCTTGCGGTCTCATTGCAAATGCCTTCTTCAATGACACGTTTACGTCTCTTACTGGTGTCAATGACACTTCATCTGACTATGACATGTCAACTGATGGTATCTCGTGGGCTACCAACAAGAACAGATTCAAAAAGACCAAGTATAACTCATCTGAAGTTGTCCCACCACCAAATTGGATCAAGATGTTCCCAGATGGTTACACCGATGACAACATGCCAGACTTATCAACATGGCACGATCTCCAGAACTGGATGCAGACTCCAGGGCTTCCAAACTTCTCCAAACTGTCCAGAAGAAATGACGATGATGTGCTGAGCGCTGGTACGTACGAGATCACTGTTGGTTTGCACTGGCCAGTAACAGAATTCGATGGTAAGAAGGCCGTCTATTTGACTACAAGATCCGTCATTGGAGGAAGAAATCCATTCTTGGGTATCTGCTGGATTGTTGTGGGTGGTATCTGTCTAGTTCTCGGTATGGCATTCTTGATCATTCACCTGATTGTTCCAAGAAAAATGGGTGACGTTTCTAGACTCAGTTGGAACAGAGAGAAAGATCAAATGTTGCAGTGAAATGGTTTCTGGTTTCTAATTTCTGTGATGAACGCGTTTTATGTATACTAGTATTGACACATTATTATAGCACGTCTAGTAGTTTCACAAAGCCATGGAATTCGCGTTAGATATTCATCCATATACAGTGTGCACCCATGCATCCATGCTTCCGACCTTCGCGATGTTTTGATGGAAGCGCGTACCAGCCAAATGAAACACCAAAGATCAAAACATCAGAACAAAGCACACAAGCGTTCCGATAAACCACGCATCACTCCCTTTTATAGTGGGATTACTATACCCACACCAACACTCCCACCAACCAATCCTTCTCCACCACTTGCCGCCCGCTCACCACTCCTCAATCGGACGTTCGGGACACCGCCATCACCATACCCTTGCACGCCCGCTATGGATCCCAACATGTCCAAGTCGGAGCTCCTGTACCGCTTCAAAGAGGAGGACAACGAGTTCGAGGAGCTAACTCGCATTGAAGAGTCGGAGCTGCTGCAGTCTCCCAGGTTTAAGCGCCTTCAGTCCTCGTCGCCGCCACGTTCGGGCTCCTCCTCCCCTACCAAGTCATCCGCCAGCAATGACCACAACAGCTCCTTTGATCTGATTCCCAAGCTGGAGTACAAGAAGAGCAATCCTCTCCTCAGGACACCCACAAAGCAGAGGACGCCGAAGATGCCCCTCCAACAGCTCAACACACGCGCACAGCCGCCACGTTTCCTCCCGATATCACCCTCCAAGTCCCACCACTACAACAAGCTTCCGGATATGAAGGTATCGCTCACCCCAGCACAGCGGATGGAGAAGAAGGCAGGACGCTTGCTGAATACCAAAGACATACTTTCTCAGTACGAGTTCAAGGAGACCGTTGGCAAGGGCGCTTTTGCCAATGTCTACAGAGCCATCAACAAGCAGACCGGTAACGAAGTCGCCGTCAAGGAGATCATCATTCGCAATGACGATAACGTCTTGGAGTTAATGTGTGAGATTGACTTGTTGAAAGTGTTGAGGCACAAGAATATCGTCAAGTATCATGGGTTCTTGAGGAACGAACAGAAGTTGTTCATTTTCTTAGAGTACTGCTCAGGGGGTTCTCTAAGGAACATCTACATGAAGGATGGCCCATTGCCTGAAGAGCAAGTCATAAGCTACATGAATGAAGTGTTGGAAGGATTGACATACCTTCATGAACAAGGTGTGGTACACCGAGATGTCAAAGCTGCCAACATTCTCCTTACAAGCAATGGTGATATCAAGTTGACGGATTTTGGCGTTTCCACAACAGTATCAAACAAAACAATCAAGGCACATACAATCGCAGGAACACCCAACTGGATGGCACCAGAGATCATTTCTATGGATGGAACAAGTACTGCATCTGACATCTGGTCATTGGGTGCCACTGTTGTTGAACTCATTGCAGGTGAACCGCTATATGCTCATTTAAACGCGATAGCTGCTCTTCATGCCATTGTCACAGATGATTATCCACCTATTCCACAATTCATATCTCCTCTTTGCAAAGACTTCTTGATGTGCTGCTTTGAGAAGCAACCACAGAAGAGAATCACCGCCAAGGAGCTCCGAAACCACAGTTGGCTCAAGTCTAACCAACCCTTCAGGGCCCATTCCATTGTGGATACGATGGTTCTCCTCAAGAAGAAGCCAATGAACAACAGCAGGTTCCGTGATACTGACTTCAACTCCATCAAGAGACACAACACAAAGAAGTTCTTACCTATGGAGGTCAGTACTTTCAAGCATACAGATATGGAGCTGAACGAGCTCATTGACAACGAGTTGGTTGACGAGCTTGCTGAGTTAGACATCAAAAACGCTCAACTGGAGTACACAACCAACGTATTCGCTCCAATGGTTCCAAACAATGTTTCTGCAAAAATGGAACAGATGAAACAAGCTCTCTTGCATTCACCTCACGACCAGAAACTCGTTCATCAGATCATATCTTGTGTCACGTCAAACGAGAATGACCTTGAGGCTTTTGACGCGTTGTTCTTATCAAAAGTCATGCAAAGGGTTGAATCTAGTGATGATTCAGACACGCGACGTTGTATTTCCCTCATTGATCTCATCTCAACACTTATTTCGTTGTCCGAGACGTTGATGCAATCGTTTGTTGATCTTGGTGGTATCGCCTTCTTGGCCTCATTCACCGATGGAAACATTGAGAGGAGTTTGAAGACAAAGTGCATTGGAGTGTTATCCACCGTGCTCAGTGCCAATTTGGCGAACATCACATTGTTTGTCCAATCTGGTTCTCTCAAGATGTGCTTGAAACTGCTTGAAGAGGACATCAACGAGACACACGAGTCTTTGACATTCATCGTTGAGACCATTTATAACGCATTCAAAGATCATGTGACCACGAGAGAGACATTACAGATCATCACATTGAGCTTTGCCAACTTCCTTGATTGGATTGCTATCCTTCTTCTGCACTACGTCAATACGAGTGATGCCATCCATACGGAGATGTGTGTTTCCATAATCACATTCTCAAGAGGTTCTCCATTGATGAAACCATCACAGATCTTGCTCAACTCTATCTTCAAGATCCAGGAGAAACTCTCCAAGAAACAACAAATCCGCTTACTCAAGTTTATCAAGGGTCTTAACACGAGTGATTTACCAGACAGTCCCCACTTGGTCAAGTTCCTTCTCAAATCCGTCAAGAGAGCATCCATATCCAAGCAATTCGACAATGATACTCTCAATTTGTCTTGTGCTATGTTGTTCAACATTTGTCATTTGAACCATACGAGACAGGAGGAACTCGTGAAGAATGACGCATTACCTCTTTTCCATAAGTTGTTGGGTCTGACTTTGCCATGTTCAGAGTTTATCATTCCGTTATTGTGTGGGTTGACATTCAATGATTCGTTGACTCATAAGCTCTTGAAGAGCGAATATGGTGTTCTTGAAGAATTCTTGGAGTTATTGATCGATCCAGTGTGGCAGGCCAATGCCATGGATGCTCTTCTCAACTTGCATGAACGTGTTGGTGGTGAGAAGATTCCAAGATTGTTGCTGGCGAACAGTTGCCAATTCTTGATACGTGGTATGTCTATGAACAGCAGTTTGAACTATGAACTCTTCCTCAGCCGTTTGAATAGATTTTTGGGATTATACCCAACGTCTATGGTTATAAACCAGATCAGATTGGTTTTGTTCAACAGCGATGGTGTTGTTGATGCTGTGTTGAGGAGGATTCAAACTGAAACTGATGAATTGGTGATCCAAGTTGACCTTTTCAAGTTGTTGAAAACGTTATCGGTTAACAACTATGAGTACGGTAACTATGGTAAGATCACCAAATTCGTGAAGACTTTGAAGAAGACAAATGTGTTGATGGTTGATCAATTGGTGCAAGAGATTACTCAAATGGAATCCAACAAGGAGAATGCTATGATGAAGCCACCACAATTCAACGTTCCTGGTGTCATCTCTCATACAGTCTTTGAATGAAGTTGGTGTCTACATGATGTTTAACGACCTCTAATCATAATCTATAGATCATGCATATAACTACTACTGGCTGCAATAGGATCTGATAGGTACGTATATGTTATGTCACCAGATAGAAGTTCCGGCAGGCGGGAAGGAGACCAGCAATTCACTCAGTTCCTTGTTATATGTTGGATCTGTCAATTCAATCTTTGTCAAATCAGATAGTTTGAAAAGTCTTACAGCGTTGTGTATAGCACAGCTTGTTGCCTGCTCTGCACCAGTAAGCCCAAACTGTGCAAAGTGCTCAATCATCTTCAGTTTTATTTCTCTTCCTTCTAGACCTTCCTGTGCTAGATGTCGACAATAGAGCTTCAAGATCAATGACATGGCTTTCTGGTAATGAGAGACCATAGTGTGATTGTGATTCTGTACGCTTTGTTCAATAGTGACAAGCCGCTCCGTGAAGTCCACGTATACTTTGATCTGTGCGGGACACATCAGTTTATCTTTTCTCTGTGTTCTGGCTCTTTTCTTGCCTGGTGGTTCGCCCGAGTCTTGTGATGTGTCTGTCGTTAACACCGCTTGTTCTGTTGTTGTTGATTCTGGATTCGGTTTCCCACAAAAGCAGCAACTCCAAATGGCAGTCTCGATGGAGTTTTTGTTAGCCCACTTTGTGGCAGATCCACTTTGGGTGTACATGAAGTCTGTGAATGCGTACAACTTGACGAACTGATCGATGCTCATCGTTATCAAATGCCAGTCCCTAGTATCAAAGAAGTCTTCTGGTTGGTACACCCGGTTAAACATCGCATTCCGGATTCTGAGTAGCTGCTCGAACTCTTTTTCCTTGAAGCAGTTCCACGTCAGCTTCTCTTTGCAGAATAATCTCAGGTCTTTGAAGGACTTGACAGATTGGAGCTCATTGCTAAGCTTTGTGGGAAGGCTGGATATGTGCGACTCTGGGACGGATCTGTTGGCTCTTGGGAACGGTCTCCCGGGCTTTTCTGTTTTCTCATCAGACTTTAACAGCTTGGATAGAAACGGAACCATTGTGCATTTGGGTGATCTTGATCCCACTGGTATGATAAAGGCAGTCTATCCGTGTGTTTTCCTTTTTGATCACACGTCCTCTGGATACAGGAAATCCCAAAACGGGAATAACCGCGATATTCCGCGAACTCATTTTATGCTCAAGCCTAATCTGTGATCTGGGCCTCTGGTGGTTCCAGAACTGGCGATTACAATTCACCATTTGATCCACTGGCGAGGGCTAAATCCTCAGGCCTGGTGGATTATAAATTGCACAAATGTCAGGTCAACTGTCTCAATCATGCTCATAATGTGTAAACTGCACGTTTCCGCCCTATCAAAAGCCCTGCAGAAGTACATCTATAAGAATCTCCAGGTCCAGGTCCAGGCCCCTCGTTTAAGGGCGGAGAGGAGGGGAAGCAGAAAGGGAAGGAAGGGCGGAGCTGATCGCGTAGATAAAGCCAATCGAGCACTGGATCGAAGCATTAGTACTACCAACAGCATACCAACACACGCACTTGTATACCAAGACACCCACACACCCCTGGGTGTACACTTCGAGACGAACTGCCAAATCGCTAGGCTCCGACTTTTGTCAGCGGTGCTCCGTCTGGACCCACCGCCCGCCAATCGCGCCTCCGCTCCCGCATGTATAAAAGGCCAGGCGATTCCTGGTTTCCACCCAAAAGCCACAGTGCTCTCTTCTTTCCTTTATCATCACACACAAAACAAAATACACAATGGTTGCCCAGGTCCAGAAGCAAGCCCCAAAGTTCACCAAGACTGCCGTCGTTGACGGTCTCTTCGAGGAGGTCTCCCTCGACAGCTACCTCGCTGAGGGTAAGTGGGTTATCCTCGCTTTCATCCCATTGGCTTTCACTTTCGTCTGCCCAACTGAGATCATTGCCTACTCTGAGGCTGCTAAGAAGTTCGCTGAGAAGGGTGCTCAGATCCTCTTTGCCTCCACTGACTCCGAGTACTCCTTGCTCGCTTGGACCAACGTTGCCAGAAAGGACGGTGGCCTCGGTCCAGTTGACATCCCACTCATTGCCGACACCAACCACTCCTTGTCCAGAGACTACGGTGTCTTGATCGAGGAGGAGGGTATTGCTCTCAGAGGTATCTTCGTTATCGACCCTAAGGGTAACGTCAGACAGTCTACCATCAACGACTTGCCAGTTGGTAGAAACGTTGAGGAGACCCACAGATTGCTCGAGGCTTTCCAGTGGACCGAGGAGCACGGTGAGGTTTTGCCATGTAACTGGACTCCAGGTTCTTTGACCATCAAGCCAGAGGTTGATGCTTCCAAGGAGTACTTCGGTAAGGCTAACTAAGTTGATCACTCTCACATTTAGATATAGAGAGGGCGACACCTTGATGGTTAATGCTTGTGTTTCAGCTTTTTTTACAGACGAATCTTATAATTATTTGATGACAATTAAGCAATTGAGTGTAGTATCCAGTCATTCGATAACAATCTGATCAGTTGGTACCATGATCAGATCCTGATTCCCACATGTCTGCCCTGATTGGCCGTTAGATGAGACGCGTCTGTCCAACGCGTGTACGGCGTCGCTAATGTTGCCTAATTCAGGGTGTTTCGCTTCTGCGGCCGGAAGCAGTAATTCCCTGATTCGGTAGATCTCTGATCTTTTCGCGCTTTCTTTGGCCATGGTCTATGGATCATGTCACTACTTGCACTGGTAGAATATGGATTTGCCAGACGCTTCTTTTAGCGTACAGATTACTATCCACTGACACATCACATATTCCACCACATCATTCACCCAAAAATGAGCAAAGTGGCCCAACAAGTGTTCAGGTTCTCCAAGTTCGTGGTGAATGACCAGGTATGACTATTGTTCCCAGTCTCGAGAAGCTCCAATACTGACCAATTGTGACAGGTCTTCTATGTATGTGTCACACTTCACACCACATCGATCTCAGTCTTGTTAACACTACACAGAAATCGAAATTCACTTATGCCTTGGTGAATCTTAAACCAATCGTTCCTGGACATGTACGTATCACATCCATCTACCCCGCCTCCAGAAAAAGCATTCGACTAACTCGCACATATCTCAGGTTCTCGTTGTCCCATTGAGGAATGTCCTAAGGCTCAAAGACTTGACAGATGAAGAGTCCATTGATTACATGATGTCCATTCAGAAAGTCCACAAGTTCATCGAGCATATATACAAAGCTGATGCTCTGAACATTGCCATCCAAGATGGTCCTGAAGCAGGCCAGTCCATTCCACATCTCCACACACATTTGATCCCACGTCACAAAGAGAATAATATGGGTGATAAGATTTATGAAATGATGGACTCTGAGGAATTTGACGTTGAAGAGAACTTGAAAGATTTCTATCTAAGAAAGGAGATCAAGAAGTCACAGAGTTATACCGTTAAGCCAGATTCGGAGAGACTACCAAGAACCCCTCAGGAAATGAAACAAGAAGCAGAATGGTTGAAGAAGGAATACCTGGGCTTTTCTGGGGAAGAAGCATCGTTCTGATGAGACTGTATATAAGCACAGACCACTGTTACAAGATGTGCTACTATAGATTACATGAGGTTTCATCAATGACATTAAAGTTTGGTTATGTACAGTAGTTATGTGTGTAACATGGTCTTCCTCACGCGGATTAGTTAGCATCCTCATGAGCATATCTCTCGGTACGCTTCTCAGCCTCAAACTTGGCGACTTTCTCCTTTCTCAAACGTTCACCACCGTAGTATGATTTCTTACCTGACTTGTACTCTCTGATAGGCTCTCCTTGTCTGAACTTCTCAACCTGTTTGAGGATGTAGCGTCTGTCATTCGTCTCAATACCC
Source organism: Petasospora maritima (assembly GCA_030557345.1). Taxonomy (NCBI): domain Eukaryota; kingdom Fungi; phylum Ascomycota; class Saccharomycetes; order Phaffomycetales; family Wickerhamomycetaceae; genus Petasospora; species Petasospora maritima. The sequence continues at coordinate 107,245 of JAKTOZ010000015.1, forward strand.
TTCTCCTTCAACGCCTTGCCACTGAACTCGAACAACTCTTTCCATTCTGTGAACTTGTCCTCGTGCTCTGTGCACTTGCGTCCGATCTTTGTGAGGAAGGTCTTGACGTCTGGAATCTCTTTTGTAGGCTGTGGCACGGCCCTTGTGGAGTAGAAAGCCCTTTGTAGGAGCGTTGAAGGGAGTCTTCTGGCAAACATGTTCACTGGGTTTTGGGGTAACTGGCAGGTATAAGGAGCCCCCATCAAAGACATCCATCAGCCAAGTTCGGCCAATTTTTCAGCTCTGTGGTGCGTCCCGAACCGTGTTTTCGCGAACAATTCGCGCTGGGCCAAACAAAAAATTTGAGATTCCAAAGTGTAAACACGGGAGCGTCCAGGTGTTGATTTATCGTCCAAAACACTGCAACTTTCTGGAATTGGTCTTATTTCTGAGGATTCGTGACTGCATTGTTATTCAAAATCTACCTCGGTTTTTTCCAGCTCTTCAAAACACCCGCCATCACCAAGATCACCCACATTGGCAATACCCACATTTCATCGATCAACACAACAAACACAAGCAAAGGATGAGTACATACACAAAGAGGGTCACCGCCACGTCGGACCTTGCGTATCATTACCACTCCATCTTCGGAGACATTTGCTCGACGCGTTTTGGCAAGCTTGCGCGCTTCCTTGCCATTGCCACATGGGCTCTCACACTCATCACATCACTGAGATCAAGCAAGCCATGGTGGAGCACGATATTACCACTGTGGTCCATTCCTAACTTCATTGGCTTCTTCCTCCTGGCATGTCTGAGGAAGAACAACCTACATGTTGACTTCTTGGGTTACAAGACGCTATCTAGCCAGGTCATTGGTCAATTGCTCAACAAGAAGTTTGCATTCACTGTCATCTTCTACACAATCTCTTCACTCATCTTCTTTGGTGTTCTTCACTCACAGTTCGGATTGACACTCACAGCGATCGCCCGAAAGCATCAATATCCTCCATTGAACGACCAATTTGTGTTCTATTATTACATTTCCTTCTATGTTGCTCTGTTCTATTCAGTTCAGCACTCTATCTTTGACAAGGATAGATTGGTGTTCACGTATGGAAGCTTCCATGCTCATCCAAAACAGGCCATCATGAGCAAGATGCCAGTGATGGTATCTACTACGATCTTGTTGAGTGTGTTGTCTATCACAAGTGGATCATTTTTCTATTTCTTTGTTCGTTATGCCATTTATGACATTGTCTTTGGTGTGTTGGGTGTCTTCTTCTCTTTGAACCAGAGTTATCCATCATTCAACGTGTCATTCTTCTTTTGGATCAAAGTCTCCATTATGACTTCATTCATGCTCTTCAGTTGGGAGACTGTCAATGCCTCGTTCAACGCATACATGTCCATTGGTTGTTTACATCGTGGTATCACGCTCTCTGAACTGTCTTCAGACCCATTGGGGACTTTACTCACTGGTCTCAAATCTGAGAAGTTATTCACCAAATTGACAGCTTTCCAAGAGTTGGCATACACTGCTAAGTGTGAAGACAGTGAACGCAGAATGTCCATTTATAACAGAAACAACAGAAGGGAATTCATATGGGGAGAGATTTTACAAGAGTGTGAAAAAGTCATCAAGACAAACAATGCCAACATTCTTCGTTCATTGACCCAAGATGCTCCTGTGATGCCAGTGGAGCACAAGAGAGACGCGAGAGATCAGCACATATTCGGCCGTGAATACTATTCCATTGAGTCTGAACGCAGAGATGATGACTTGTTCAAGAGAATCCCAATCAATCCAACAATCGAGTCACAGACGTTCCTAGACAGTAACATCATCCCATTGGTGTTTGGAAACGCCAAGGATGCCTTTGTACTGGCACAGAACTACTACCGTCAATTTGTATCCTCTGGGTTTGGCTTGCCGTTCAGATACACCGCAGCTAGAGAAGCTGAGTTTTTGTGTCCTACTCCAGTGATTGTTGGCAATGCCATCATTGCCGTGTCTTTGCTAGGTACACACGCCTATGATGAGGACAAGAAGGGAACCGTTTCGTCTACGATTACCGACATCTTGGAGATCTTGGAAAAATCCGTTTCTGCATGTGGTAAGTTTGTTCAGAATCCACCACAATACCTTGTTGATACTGACGAGGAGAACTTGATCACGCTGCTTCATGAGTTGTCGATGAACGCCTTCTTCGAACTGACTGTTCAGTACAACAGTGTCTTGAAGGACGTTGTGCTCTCGCCTGACGTCTACCGCTTGGTGAACTGGACGTTGGAGACGGCCGTCCAGGATGTCGACGACAGCATGGAGTAATTCGCCGTAAAGCTTATAAAATGATGTCCTTCGATCTAGCAGACTACCCGTAGATGAGATCCAGGGTCCAGGCCCCGGGGCTTCGGCATCGAACGCATTCGCGGATACCTGGTAGGGGCACCCGTGTGGTCATACCTTCTCCGAGACCCGGGCCGAGAACTGGGGGTTCGCGTGCCAATCAGCGCCAGCTCGAAAACAATCATCGCTTCTCCAGCTTTTAGCCTTCTACACACACAACAACACCGCAACACCGCAACAACGCAGTAAAGACACCATGTTTGCCCTCACAAAGATCGGTCTCCAGTCCGTCAGATCTGTCTCCAGACAGAGCGCTCTCAGGGCCTCCGCCACCGCTTTCCACACCTCCGCCGTCTCCAAGTTTGACATCCCGTTCTTGAAGCAGATCCCACAGCCACCAGGCTACATCGTCGGCACTGTCAACGACGCCTATGTCTCCCCAAAGGCATCCAAGTCACACGGCTCTTTGCACTGGAGTGCTGAGAGACTCGTCTCCATCGGTCTCGTGCCACTCGCCGTCGTTCCATTCGTCACTGGCTCGTTTGCTCCAGTTCTCGATGCCACATTTGCTGGTCTCATATTGGCACACTCTTTCATCGGTTTCCAATCGTGTATCATTGACTACATTCCAATCAGAGTCTACGGTAAGCAGCATGACTACGCCATGTGGCTCTTGTCTTTTGGTACCGCCGTTGCCGCCTATGGTATCTACTTGATCGAGGCCAATGATGTTGGTTTGACTGGGTTGATGAAGAAGTTGTGGGTTAAGCCAGAGGAGAAGAAGTAAGTGTAAAACCACACAATTGTACTTATCAACAAAACACTTTTTTGCCCTTTCCCTACCGCTTTCCCTCGCTGCATTCTCCAGTTCTCTCACCATCACTTCACCTGAAGAGATTTTGAAGGACTGGTGTCCATATATCTTATTCCTTTATTTACTTCTGGTCCGGTTCTTTGATCTTAAATATTCATATGTCATTCTGTTAATTGTCGCTACATTGTAGACATTCTAGAGCTCATTGGCGTAAATGTGGGGTCTTGAAATATATGGACAGAGCGATGGACAGAGTCGATTGGAGCAGGCAACCTGTTAATTGACAATGGAATACAGGGATGCAGTACTACAGAAGATATACCCAGATATTACTTCTTTCAGATTATGTAGCTATATCATTTGTTTATCATTTGATGATTTGCTTCAATCGATCTTTCTCTTGCGAGATGGTGGATCATCATCCTTGGATTCGTCTTCCTCATCATCTTCAACCTTCTTTTGCTCGTCATTCTCCTCGGCATTCTCTGTCTCGTTTTTAGATTCTTCATCCTCTGACTTGTCCTTCGCATCTCCATCAGAGACGTCCTCAAGGATGGCGGATGTTTCTCCTTCCTCTTGGTTAACATCTTGATCTGGTACGAGCGGTTGGTTAGAGGCTTCATCCTTCTCATCTTCTTTTTCACCAGACAACTTCAGGATATAGCTCTGACCTTCGTCAATTCTGGAATTAAACTTCTTCAATGACGTTATCAGATCAGAAACGGTCTTGGCTCTATATTTCTTCGCCAACTCTTCCTTATTTGGCTCGTCATCAAGGAGAACGTCACGGCCACGAGATGATTTCACTTTGACGAGTTCCTCGTGCCCAAGCAATGTAGCATCAATGATCTTATTTGAAATAGACTCTGCTAGGAAAATCTCAAGCTCAAGTCTCGATGAGAAGTCGAGGGTTGTTTGCAAACTGGAATATTGAAGTCTCTGTTGCGTTGTTAGTATAACGTTCCGGTGGCAAACGGAGGTAAATGACGAAAGTGTTATCTCCCTTTGCAAAAACACACAACGTACATTGCTCTTGAGTGCTTCGGTGGCAAGACTCAATTGTTTCAACTTGTATATGGACTTAGGCGTTAACTCCGCGAACTCCTCCTTGTGCTGTACGTAGTACGTGTAGTCACCAAAGCAGAACAACTCCACTGTGCTCTTCAAGAGTGAATCCTGTTCAAAAAGCTCACGAGCCTCGCCATCCAAGCGCACTTCGTTGTAGCCGAAAGTCGACTCGTCCTCCAGTACCGAAATGATCTTCTCTCGTGTGGCCATTGTTCCTGTTTCACTCCTTATTTGGTGTTTCCGTGCTGTTCTGCTCTTGTTGAACGTGCGATGTTTCGTGGTAAGAGCTCTCGAAAAGGTGTCATCGCGGGGGTTCGAACCGGCGCGCACTGTGCTCACACACCCGGACACCACCACCCGAAAGGTAAACAAAGGGCCACCTCTGTCATCTGATAACAAATGGCACTGAGACTCTGCCAAAGCACCAAAAACGCCAGGAATAACGGCGGAAACGATGAGCACCGACAAAGTCAGGCTTCCCCGCCAGAGGATCGTCAAACTCCGCGGCTACAACACCAAAGGCACCGCTAAGCGCTCTGCAGGAGCGACACCCGCCGGACCCTCTGTACCCACACTACAAGACGGTGGTCAAAGGCCCTACACGCCGGATCTACCAGAGAAAGAATCACCCGAGTATCTCCAGCACCTTATTCGAAAGCTTTTCTACCCAAACGTCAACTGTACAAGCTATCAGGACGTTCTTCCGGGCCTCACATCCTCCAGCGCCGTGGACATCCAATTGTACGCCCTCATTGGTCTTCTCTTTAGGAGTTTCATCAACAAGTGGTACAAGAACATCACTGCTGACACTGAATTCACAAACGAGATTGTTGCTATCATTGCACCTATCACACGAGACCTGGAATCACGCATGTCGCGGATTGACGTGGTGGAGTTGTTATTGAATAACATACCGTTCCTCTTGGATCAACATTTATCAGCATACCGGAAGGTGTTGAAGGAGTTGGGTTCATCATTCTTGCCATTTGACACAATTGACACTGGGTTTGATCATGTTTGCAGCCATAAAGCGTTCACAGGAAACGAGGAGGACAAGGCTGTCTACATGAAAATGTTGGCAAATAATGTGTTGGAGAAGCTGCTACCACCAATTGAACAGAAATCTGAGCTTGTCAATAAGTTTGTTGGAGCATTGGTTGGGGACATGCTGTTGAAGATCATCACCACCAAGGTATCTCAGCCCTATCAGATCTTTGAAATCATTGCACTTGTCTGTAAAATCTTGGTTGGTGATGAAGATAAGCAAAAGACGGAGAAGAAAGAGACGATACAAGGACCGACAGAGGAGAAACCTCTTGGGAACAAGATTACTTCCATGATATCTTATTTCAGTCACTTCATTGCCGATACCACCTCATCTAAAGCTACCAATTCCAGAACTTCAGATAAGAAGATTGCCACTCTTCACATATTCGCATTCCTCAATAATCTCCTCCACGTCGAAACACATAGACCAGTCCTATATGCAACCATCAAGTCCATGACCCCCTTCCTAAGGCACGACAGAACTGATCACATCCTCTCTAACCTATTACAGAACAAGCTTGTCACCAACATCAGATCCGAATCCCTCTTTGTTACAATTCTCAAAGCAGCAAGAAACAATCTCTTCCCTACAGATGAAGACATGGGACCACCTCGTATCGAGCCTGACTTGGAAGAGTTTGAACAAATCAGACAAACAACGAAAGATTATTTGTTGAGATTGTGCAAGAAGTTCAACGCTGTGTCATATCTACTATTGGCTACGAAAGAGGGCGAACTTGATGACGTTATTGATGACTTTTTGACAAGTTTTGAGCATCCAAGAATCAACGAACACCTTGTCTTCAAGATCATTGACTTGTTGGTCTTAAGGCTGTTCCCTGAATTAAGTGAGAGTGGATCACGTAATGAATAAACATATAAGTGATTGCATACTTTGGATCGAGCATCAGCTCATAATTGAACAAATTAGCTTCGTTCTTTGAATCGTTTGTCAAAGTTACACAAGAGGTCTTTAACTTCGTTGTTGAAGTATCCCTTGTCATTAGTAAATCCTCTCCAGAGATCACGGGAATACTTCACTGGTACCAGTACTGATACCTCATTCATTCCAACTTTCAAGGAAATGTGAGCGGAGTGGAGGGCAATGGCATGTTCCTCTTGACTAAATGCTTCTCCAAAATATCTTATGTCATTGAGAAGAGGACGCTTGAGAATCTGACTGAAGTGACGCCTGATCTGGTGCTTTCTCCCAGTTGATAGCTGGATCACAGCTGCCTGGTACCCAGCTGATACAGTATTGGATACGATGATCTTGGTTTCCTCGAAAGGACCCTTCTCATCTTTGCTGATGATGGTGGCAGCGCTCTTGTCCTCCAGCCCGATACACTCGGCAATGTCCTCAAACTCGCCACGTCTGAACAACCCGATATATCTCCTCGTGAAAGTGTAGCCAGTGTTCCCACCAAGCCTCAGATTCCTTGAGATCATACTGGCAGTGCGTGAATCCTTTGCAAAGACCACACCACCAGTGACGTTCTTGTCAAGGCGGTGTACACTTCTGATCTGAGGGTCGAGTTCTGCCAGGGTAGTTGCAATTCCTTTCCGCCATTCTTCACTTCTCACTCTCTTGGAGTCGTCTTGGATGCCAATCCCTGCTGACTTGTTGATGACAAAGAACTTTGGATGGTCGAGGACGAGTTCGAAGTCGTTGATAAAAGGCGAGAGATCAACGGACCCGTCGTTTGTGATGATCGAGGAGCCCGTGTGAATGCTATAGCAGCATTTCCGTGATTTGAAAGACTTGAGGACGCCAAAACAACACAGAGGAGGCCTTATAAGTGTCATAATCCCATCTGGCAACAAAGGCACACGTTTGGCACCGCTGTTTGTTTGGAGAGAAGATGCACCCATCGCCAACAGACGCGCGCCGAACAAAAACACGCTCTGATCATCACCACTTCACCACCATTAAATGCTTGAAAAGCACCAATTACACCACATTCAGCAAGCGGCTAACTCCAAAAACTTCATAACGGGATGACAGAGGACGAAAGGCCGCATCTCCCGCAAAACTTGGCCGAAGCGCTCGCAGGAACACCTCTCTCGTACCTTGTTCCCACACAGAGTTGTAAGTTGCACATCTGACGCCACTCGCAAAGAGCCCCGGATTACTAACAATGGCAAACAGTGGCCAAACACGTTGAACCAGTCAACATCAATGTTGTTGTGTCAGATGAGCAGACATCTTCTGACTATGACAGCTACATGGCGTTCCTCAGGACACTGGTGGACAGTGATGTTCAGAAGAGCTTCGCCGAGGCACTTGGGATACGACAGGCGATGGAAGACACAGACATACACTTTGGAACACTTCCCAGACCGCTCTCTGATACATACACCAACAGATCTGAGCAATCACGCTCCCTTTTTGATGGACTCACTGGCATGGCGGCAGAAGTTGTGAAGAGCGTGCCACTCGTGGATGAGACGGAGCTCTTGTCACGCACATCCATCAACGCTCCACCAACAGCAAACACTACGGTAACATCACGGACAACACTCGATCAAAACCCTACGATCACATCATTGAGTTCACAGCCGCAGGTTGAGCCTCATTCGTCGATGTCAGATGTATCACGGCCAGTGTCAAGCCGCCACATCACAGCTCCTCAACACACTTCACCCCACACCCAAGAGAAAAGAGAAGCGCAACAGTCAGTCGAACAAGACGTCCAAATCAAGAAGCGCAGATCTGATGTCAGTGTGCAACATCTTCAGATCGAAAAGATCTCTTTGGACTACTTGATTGAGCTCGTACATAATAAGATTGGGCTCACAGACGAACAAGCAGAGTTTGAATCAAGTGACCTCTGGGTTGAATTACCGAACAGTGATCACATTCTTCACGATGCCATCATCACTGATATTGACGTTTTATTGCTCAAACTTCAAGGCACTTCACTCGCTGAGTCCATCCCATTCGATGTGCTTGATCGTATTCAACAGTTGATGATGAAGTCGATCCGGTATGCCCCAGAAGATCTGTGGACTGGTGAAAATGTTGAACAGGATCCATCTCACAAACTTTCACTCAACATATTAAGGGCCATATCTACGCTTCTTTCTGTGTTCAATTTGCAAAGGAAGGAGAAAAAGTTGTACCTTGACGACTACCTTACAGATTCCCTGAGTTTCCTCTACAGATTCGTTGAAGATTATGTTATCAAGTTGTCCACCACTGAGGAGCTTATGAGACTTGGGTCTCTCTCCATTATTCGACAAATCCTTGACCAGCTTTGTCTCTACCTCTCAAAAAACCACACCAACGACACATTGATCACAAAATTAGAGTACATGGCTATCATGATCTTCTTCCATCCCGCTGATCGGTACTTCATTCCTTTCAAGTGGTCCAGTATGAAACTCCTTGTCACCATCTTTGAGAACAGTGCAGATCAGCGAAGCTTCATTATTGGTGAAGTTATCACCAGTATGGACAGGCTTCCAATCCACAAAACCAACTCAAGACAAGTATCTCTTCCTGGTGGTATCAACGTTCAACTCGTCACAGTGTTGCTTGTGAATTTGATCAACTGCTTGAACATTAAGAATGTTACATACTCCAATGAACTCCTTGCAACAGGAAAGCAACTCCTTGCACATGAAACAGCTGAGAGATTGAAAGAAGATCAGAGATTTTTCGAGGCGGTGAATGGGATCAAGAAACAGAGAGAACGAGTCTGCTCTTCTATTGCTTCTTCACTTATTACAAAGATTGTGAACAACCCAAGTGCTAACATCAAGTCTTTGTTTGAGTTGTTATTGCAAGACTTGTTGACTTTGATAACTCTTCCAGAGTTCACTGCTGCAGAGTCACTTTTGTTTGAGATCACAAAGTATTTGATGTTCAACTCTGAGAACCAGGCTGCTATTGTTGAGACCCATTTGATCGAGATGATTGGTTTGGTTGGATCTAAGATGCTTCAGATAAGAGGCTCCGATGACCCACCACAACAGACTGTGCTTGCAAGGACCCAACAAACTGTGACTTTGTTCAAGGTACTCACAACATCAAAAACTGAAGGTGTTGCAAGAGGTGCTTCTGACCTCTTTTTGGCGAAGTGGATCGATGCACTCGTTGCTGACAGCCGTTCTCCGGATGTCTTCATGGATGAAGAGACCATGTCGGTTATCTCCCAGGTTCTTGTCTCCTATTTTAATGGCAAGAAGACGCCATTGCTTTCCTCAGTTGACCTCAGTACCACATCTGTTAATTCCAAAGAACTTTATGGGGGTGTGCTTCTCTATAGCAACTTCCTTTCTCTCTACAACAACTTCTTGAACCATTTGTTGAATTCGGTTGAGCATCCAAAGATCAAGTCGAGAACGAGAGCATTGAAAAACTTGGCTCTTATAATCTCGCAGGAGGACAGATTTATCAACGTTCCACAAGTGAGAAACGCTTTGTCCAACAGAATCAGTGACCCTTCGGCTCTTGTGAGACTTGCTGTTCTTGAGATTTTCCAACAATGCATCAGAAAAAGACAGTGGCTGATTCCAGACTTCTACCAAACTATTCTGTTGACTGGAGATAAGTCTCTTGCTGTGAGAAAGAAGTCACTCGAACTTGCCAAGGATGTCATTGATCAGAGCAGAGATACTGGCGTACAGGTTTACGCACTTGAAAAGATCTTGAAGAGACTTGAAGATGATGAGGAGTCTGTTCTGCACCTCGCCAGAAGCATTTTGATCAACATGTTCACAGTTGACCCAACTTTCTTCCTTCCTGAAGATGTCAACAACTTGAAGTCTATCTCTGGATTGTGCAGTCTGCTTCTCAAGTTGGTCAGCAGGTCAGCCAACAATAGGGAGCTCTTTGAATCTTTCCTCTTCGAATCGGTGATTAGAGTCACTGACACCAACAAAAACATCCATGAGAAGCTCATGACTGTATGTCAAACACTTGTGGGTGTACTTTTCAACGTCGTCATCACCAGCATTGATACTCCATCCGCTAAAAGCATGCTTGAAGAAGGTTTGGGTCTCTTATCTATCTTGTCCAAATCTGAGAGGCCATTCATCAGTCAAGAGCAACTCCTGTCCCTTCAGCCATACTTGACATCTGAAAGCAGTGGTAACTCTACCACGTTCTATTCCTTGGTCATCTTAAAGAACACATTGGCTCATACTAAGTCATTGAGAGAACAATTTCTGGTAGGTGCTCAGTCATCATTATTGAAACGTTTGACCAAGTTCAATACCAAAGAGTTGGATCAGGCCATGCCATCTGTTTGGATCCTCTCTGAGATGAGAGGCGACACCAGTAAGATTGCTAATGCTGCTGCTTCTTGCTTATTGATGTTGAGAGTTTTCATTGATAAGGCCATCTCTGATAATTTGACTGAAAGTGATCCAAAACTCTTGAGGTTGATCTATTTGACTGGAAGCTTTGGGAGATATTGTGACTTGGAGAGAAACAGAGAAGTGTTCATGAAACAGAAGAAGTTGGTGTTGAAGGAGAAGGAAACTGTCCTCAGTTTGGTCACTAAGAACATTTTGATATTCACCAAGCCAAAGGTCAACAGGCAAATAAGAAGAGCTGCTGTGAGAAACTTGATTCATGTCGCCACCACCCATTCGAAGTTGTTCATGAGCGAGCCTATCTTGAAGATTATGGACCAAGAATTTGCTGGTGATCAGACTGACTTCAAAACTATCATGGTTCAAGGATTGTTGGAATTCTTGGAGAAAGAAGAGAAGGACGCACAGATGAAATCTCGTATGAAGAAAGAATCCAGTGGTGTTGATGTTCATGTCTTCCATGGTGATTCCAAGACTTTTGAGAATGATGGTATTTGTGCTTCTCTTGTTCAAAGATACATGGAGCCGGTGCTTGAACTTTGTCTTGACAGTGCCACTGAAAACTCTTATCTTGCTGTGAAGTACTTCAGATTTATTGTTCACTTGGGGTTTGCCAATCCAAGAATTTGTATCCCAACAGTGATTGCCTTACAGGTGTCTGAGATTCCATACGTTCGCATGATTGGTATCGAGTTGCACAAAGAACTTCATGAACGTCATGAGAGTTTGATTGATACGAGTTATATCCATGGTCTTAAAGAGGCGGTCAGGTACAAATTGAAATTCAGTGATGTGAGAAGTGGAGGTCATGAATTCTTCCCGAAGTTCTTTGCCGTCATTGAAGACTCCAAGACATCTTGTAAGAGATTACTCACTCAACTTGTCAAGTCCTTTAACTTCAATGTGGAAACCATCACCACAACGGATGCAGTTTTCTTCAAGAATTACATCACGTTCTTGTGTCCAAGTATCTTGGAATATGAATTCACAAACTATGACGAAGTTTTCCTGCTTATCGAAGGAATTGAGATGCTTCTCATTTCTCATGATGCTAAGATGAAACTCTCCATCCATTCTATGAGAACGACCCCATTGGAACCTTCTGAGGTTGATCAATTGGGGACCATTGCCTCTTCTTTGAACACGTTACATCAATTTGTCAAGTGTCTTCGTTTGGCTTATAAGATTCCCTTGGGGATGGAAAAATCTTCTTTGAAGTCTCAAAAGTCAAAGATCCATGAAAAACCACATTTGGATTACATCTATTACGTTGAGGGTGATGGTGCCAACAGTCCAGTGTTTGAAAAATTGCTGAGTGATATTGTCTAAATGGTGGAAGGGTACTAGGGTTGGCTTGTTGCTACTGTTTAAGCTGACTATGAGCTTCTTCACATGCTTAATATAATATAACGACCCTTGATTACTTCTGAATGTATGAACTGTAGATGCTACAAACTTTAGTTAAGTGTTATTAAACTCGGTGATAGCTCAAGAGCGGCAAATGTTTATGTCGAGATTAATGACGGGATGTACTGATCACTGTTTCCTTGGTCTTGTACCGTTAGTGGGTGGATGTGGTTGCTCGTGTGAATTAACCAGATGTGATGAATTTGAAGAGTGTTGTTGTAGGGAGGAGTATGGAGGTAGGACCATTTGCTGATAAGCATGACCTGGTGGTGGTGGTAGTTGATATTGGTAGGGAATAGGTTGTTGTGCATACATCATCACTGGTGACTGTGGATGGAACGGCGGGTGATGTACAACCTGGGACTGTGGTGGAGGATATGGCATATACTGAGCATGTGGGTGTTGATGTTGATGTTGATGTTGGTGTTGTTGTTGTTGTTGTTGGTGTTGGTAGTGTGGATATAATGCTGGGATCCGATGGACTGGCTGAATGTTGAAAGGTTGATGTTGTGGGTAAGGTGTTGATGCAGAAGAGGAGGTTGTAGACCTTGAATACATTGGTGCAATGTTGAGAGTCTGGCTGCTCTGTGTTCTTTGATACTTGTGTTGGGATGAAGACGGTGGGAAGTTCGCTGTTCCTGGGTCTGTGTTGATGTCGATCGAGTCTTCATCATCATCAACATCTTCGTTATGATGACGTTTGGAAGATGTTCTTTTCCTCTGTCTGATTCTTGCACCACGTCTGTATAAGAAGCTTGTCAATGGAGAAGATGGTGTAGAACCAGGGAACTTCTTTGGGGTGTAGATAAGGATGTCATCTGAATAGACCTCATTCCTCCAGTACACTTTATCCTTATAAACTTCAAACAAATCAAATTTCAATTTGAACGTACCAACTTTCCTCACTGACAAATCTGGGAATACAAAAACAACACCATAGTTTGTTGCCTTGTGTTTCTCAATGGGCAATAGGTGATTGAGTTGCTTATTCGAGGACGAGGAGTTGATTCTGAGTGAGAGGGGCATACCAGATGCGACATTAGTGCCAATTAGCAAATCGTCCACCGACTGGGCATGATTGTTGTGGAAGAGAAGCTTTTCTGATTGTGACTGAGAGCAGCATAGTTGAGCAGTGACGAAGAAAGTGGAGTAATGGACCCATGGTGGGATTCTGTTTTCTCGCATCTTCTTGATGACTTCGAGTTCTTGAACACGTTCTGATGGCTTGTTTCCCTGTGAGATTTTGATGTTGCTGATGAGGTCGTCTGTTAGGGCACCTTCGTGTTTTAGTTTGAAGCCCTCTACTTTGAGCTGGAGAACCGGCGGAGGGTGGATTGGTCTGTGCTCGCTGAAAGGAGGGAATATCCTTCCGGATGCTCTGGTTGACACTTTGGCATTCTTAGGCTGCTGGATGATCTCGAGGCTGATGCGTGGGTTTTTGGGGCGGCGGATGTGTCGTTTCTTCTGCTTGGAGGATGTGGTCCTTGGAACGACGACAACCACCTCGTCCTCGTCTTGAAGGGCTGGTCTGGAAGGCTCGTGGGCCACAGGTGCAAGTGTAGGCTGTGGAGGCCGTGGGGGCTCCTTGGCATCCGCAAGGAGGAAGTTGATGCTGGACTTGTTGGGCTCCATGGTGCTTGTAAGTTGTGGGTTGGTTGTGCAGCCAGTTGTTGGACAGGTAAGCCGACGCGATGGATGTGGTGGACAAGGGCAGCGGGTGCTTGAGCGGTGGCTTTGCTAAGCGTGTTGGTGTGACAGAGACCCAGTCACCGGTGTCTGGTATCCTGTTTCCTGGCCCAATGTGGCTCGGTTTTGGCTCAATTGTTGGGTGGAGGAGGGAGGGTTGATGATCCGGCCACCGCGCTCTTCCAGATGTGTGATGTGTGTGGCGACGCGCAACTACGCGCAACTACGCGGTAAACGGGCGTTGGACAGGCAGGCGAAGCCCAAGCCCAGGGGCCTCTCGCTGGAAGAACCGGGCTGCCACTGGTAAAGCTGTGTGTATAGTAGCGTGTTCGTGGTGTGGCACTATGTACAGTCTAGGCCTGTAGCTCACACGAGGCCGGGGATCCACAGCACACAGGCCTTCCGTGCGCTCCCCCACAGAATCCCTCCCAGTGGCAGTGCTACTAGTGGCGCCGCCACCCCCCTTTCCCCTAGAGCACAGAACGCAGAAGCTGGACCGCAGAAGCTGGACCGCAGAACAGAGCTCAACAGATCAACCAGCAACGGCATGAGGCTCGCGAAGGTGTGTCCATTCCAGTATATGCTGGCTGCCACTGGCCATGCTGGGTCACACACTGTCCACTGCTCCAGCCGCCCCGTTGTGTCCAGCCCGCTTCCTGGTGCACTAGAAGGCAGAATCCAGAAAACACTGATCGGTGGGGCCTCTTAAACTCGTTCAAGGAAGCATCAACCGTGCGTGCTATATATTCCACACGTTGCGATCACTATGTGCTGGGAGGCACCGATCTTTGGGTGGGAAGTCTACACATCCGAGATCTGATCTCATGGCAGAGCACTGTTCAGTGTTCCAAGCAGGATTCCCAACATCGTCGTTCGTCCTCCAAACTTCAGAGATCCAAACCTGAGCTCCACTATGGTACGGATAAACCATACATCGACGACGCAATGCTGGTTCAGTGGTGCACTTGTCCAGAGTACCAAGTTCCAACACGCTGCGCTATTTACCCGACCATCGTGATGGCGTGCCAATCCATGACAGATCACACCGAAGTATGATCCTCCTGATTCATTTTCATCATGCAACTAAATTGAGCTCAACACAAGTGTCACCACTGTAATCGATATCAATTCAGCTGCCCTTTGGACTGACAGTGCTACCTTACTACTGTCTTACTGTACATATGGATTCGCTTCCATACGTGTTACTGGGGTAAACCACATGATACGGGGCCTAGAAGTGAGCAATCCCTTTTTCCAGACCTGTAAGGCTGTAATCGCATGTCGACCTAAAACTTGGTTCGTCCACTTTAGTGGACTGGACATGACAGGTCATGTGCACTGTGGATCTGTGTCACGACATAAGCCTATGTCATATGGCATTTCAAACATCAACTTATCTTGACCACGCTGATTTGAGGTCCACTGTCCAGCCTACTTCTTCGGAATTGTACAAGCCGGGCGACGTGAAGGAAAAAATACGATTTATGTCCCCATGGGCCATGTGGTGCTATATGGTATGAGGCCAGACACCTATCATCTGATCTGGCTGTCTCCATGTACATAACCACCGCGTCTGGACCTAATGATAAGTTCCCGGGCCCCGGCGCCGCTGAAACCCCACTCATGCTGGGCGATCACGGGCCAGGAACAGGGCCAAACTTTAACTTAAAGTAACACTATTACATGTACATCGGTCCTTAAAGCCGACACATCTGCCTGATATGGTACAGACACCCAGCAAAGTCCAAACGACACGAATCCGATTCTGGTGATGTACGACGCGTATATCTTCCCTTTCTTAGTTGAGGCCCGCTGATGCTGCGAGCTGGATTAACTTGGATGCGCCTGGACTGAAAACTACATGATCTTGAATATAATCGAGAAAAAAAAGGCATTTTCTGGGAATCGAATTATGTAAGCTGCGCACAGTGGATTACATAACCACAGCTTCCCCAGAAATGTTGGCATGCGCACACTTGCTCTCCTTGCTTGCTACAGTTTCCTGAAATTTCACTTAAACGAAAGGCATATAAAGGTTGTTTGCCCCTGAGTTTCATCCATCACTCATCACTACCTTGATTGATCGAAATCGTTGCCCCCAGAATCGGAACAAAATGCCCGCAATCCTGCCAAGAATCGCCGAGAACCTCGATAAGAGGTACACTAACTGCAGCTATTACGGTTATTGTTCAAGTTCAACAACATCATACTGGTATCTCTTCTTCCTTCTCTTCATCCCAATCTTGCTGTTGGCTTTATGCTGCTGCAGAAGAAGAAACTTCTCTAGAAGATCTCAAGGCATGCCACCAGTTCCATACACCGGGTGGACGACGTATCAGATGAATGGAAACCAGCAACAGCAGCAGACTTACCAAGAGCCATACTATGAAACAAAGCCAGAAGACAATACATTCAACAACAATACTTCTTCTCCGCCAGCATATGGTAATGACACCTACCAAAGACCAGCTGGTGCTCCTCCTGGCACAAACGCTGAGTATGATTCGGCCAACACTGGAAACAACCTGCCATCAGAATACCAATCACCACAAGCTCCTTCCAATGCTTACTACAGATCTTGAATTATGAAGTCGCCTCATAATGTCATACTCGTGAACTCTCTGCTTCTTTATGAATGATGATACAACTCTTATATATCTTTCAGTTCCTGCTACACCTTTCCGCTACTTGTTTTAATTATCAATTGAATGTTTCACTGTCCTAACTTTCTTCTTGATGTAGACTAACATACACCCCCTATCATACAAAGATGTCCATCCCAGTGACCAGTTTACCAGACCTTGTTAAACAATCAACACGGACTTTATCCATCATATTAGCAACGTAACAAGGGGTAACAAAAGGTCTTTGGAACTTAGCATTCTCGTAAACCAACCACATCAACACCTCATCATTGTCATTCCATTCCAAGAACACTTGATCATCATCCATACGTGTCTTTCTCATCTTCTTGACACTTTCAACTTGTCTTTTAACCATACCACTACTCTCAATCAACAAATCACCAATCAACAACTCATGTTTAACATTGGGGTCTTTCTCACAGCTTTGAACCATGATCCATGATTGTTCAACATCACGCATCACTGCATCGGTACTGTTGGTCCAATTTACCGTGACTCCACTCAAGACGAAATGTTCACGTTCATGAAGCATTGGAAGGGAAACACTCGTTTCCAAATACTTCCAATTGTGACTGGCATGTAAAGGTACTCTGAATTTACCTTCTTTGACACGTGTGATGCTTCTGAAACGACGTTCAACGTAGTAGTGGACTTCCAATTGGAAGAAGTGTTCAGGAACGTGTGCTGAGATTTGTTTGAAACTGATGGAAATGTTTAGATTCTTGGAATCCACGTCTGTTTGGAACTCAAATAGATCAATTCCTTTCTCACTGATAGAACTTGGAACTGAACGGCCTTTGTGAATAACCTTCAATGACGACCCACCGTTAAATGCATCCTGTTTGGTGATAGAGAGGGATTTGCCATCCAAGTCGGCTGGTGTTGGCATTTGTAACGATTTGTTGACCCAGTGATCAGAATAAACAGTTTTGCCCATTACTTTGAACATATCTCCCTGACCTTGACTGAAGTTGGTGTAGAAAGTGATATCTCCATCTGGCCTCGTGAATACTGGTGCAGTGGAATGCTTGATGTATGACGCCACACTCCCACTTGGATAAGAATCACTCATCTCCCCAATCCAAAACTTCATATCATTGTCAATGAAATCCTCTCTTTCAAAGTTTTCATATGTCCATGCTGGAGCAAACAATGCCACATTGGAAGAGTAGACACGAAGGAAATTGATGGCAAGTCCAGTGTCAAATCCTCCTTTAACAACTTTAGCACCTCTGCCCCACACGTCAATTCCAACAAAGAGCTTCTTTTTGGTACCTTGTAGACCAATATTCAAAACGTTCTTCTTCAAGGCATTCTCATCCCACCAGTAGTTGGTGAAGAAAGAGTCTGAAGAGTCAAAATGATCGTAGTTCAACTCATTGACACCATTTTGATAGAACACTCTGTTTTTACTTGCAATGAAAGCATCGTACCAAATCACTTGAGACCCTTTCACTATCTTATGCATCTCACTCTTCAACGTCTCAGTGAAAAGCACAATGTCCATGGCTAAAGAAGGCCGTGTAAATGTTGTCTCAACGTTGATGAGCCATCCGTCAAACCCATAATGTTGGGCAAACGCAACGATCTTCTCCACATAAACAAAGGCTCCCGTGGCATCCCTCTCCACAATACGGTCCAGGTCACGGTTATCTGTGCCTTCGAGAATGATGGTGCCAAGACACGGTATGCCCTGTCTGTGAAGCATGTTGATCCACGACACTGGCGGCACTGTGACTCTGTGATGGGAGAAGTAGATGAATGTGTCAACGAGTGATGGGAACTGGAGGAAGTAGTGCTCGCCCAAAGAGTGTGGGAAGTATCCTGCAGGTGAGTCGTCCTCCCCTTTGTTATAACCACCCATGAAGTCGTGGCAAGCAAGTACCTTCATGTCCGTCTTACCCGTGTTGTTCCTTGTTCTTGTGTAATGTGTCAAATTCTCTCTGGGGACCCTCATCCTGTCCAGCAACGAGTGCTTCCGCTCTGTGAACCAGTCGTCCAACTCTGACAGGCTGCCAAACCTGATGCTGTGCTCGTCATTCCACGCTGTTCGACTCCTCGTCCGCGTTGCCATGTTCGCCCGGGCGTGTACTGTTGTTGTGGATGTGGCTGTTGTGGGTGGCGTATGTGCGAGGGCGAAGGCGGCGTTGAGCGGGGCGGCAAGGAACAGCGAGGGTCTGGGCGTGTCGTGCGGTTCCTGTATCGTGGTGTGTGTCTTTGGAGCAGCTAAATCAAGTCTTTGCTGCTTTGCTGTGCGGGTTTAAGCAGTGTTTTGGTGGCTAGGATGTCATTGTTTTGGTTGCTTATTGTCTTTTGGTGGGGTGCGCGCTCTTCTCCGGGCCTCTACCCGATATCGCTCTATTTACTACAAACCATGGAGGCAGAACAGAATGCAATTGTTTCGTGGTATTGAATGATAATATCGTCATGACAAGGACATCATGGTCTCTCTATGTTTTAACATCTCGATGCAACGGTGCAGCGATGTTCGCAGTCTCAGAATGCATCCAACTTCTTGTGCCAGAGGCATCTCCAGGCAAGAAGCAATGACAGAGAACTGAATGTGTACCCGGCAGCGGTGATCCAGAACACTGGACTGATGCATGTCAGCAGTGAATTCTCCACTACAGCACATGAGGCATCGTAAATGGCTCCATACATCATGCCGAAACTGGAAGAGCCGATGGCTGGGGAAAGCATGTAGAAGCCGTACGCGGAACCAAAGAGTTCAGCGCCCCAGATGGAGAGGACAATGGTTGGAAAAACAGTGAATAACCCACCGTAGACAAATCCTGATAATGCAGAGTTGATGTAATACTCTTCTCCTGTGAATGCTGACGTGGCGATGATAACTTGCGAGAATGCACCGAAGACCATGACGAGCAGAAGCAACCATACTCTCGAAAGACTGAACTTGTTTACCAAGATGTCTGACAGGGCGCCAAGTGAGAGTCGAGCAAGTGTCGAAAACACTGCATGTATGGATACCTGGTTTGAGATGGAGGACCCTGGAGAGATTGTGTCAATGATGGAGCCCATGTTTGTGATGTACATCTCAGATGGGCCAATGGTGAACAAAAAGCAGATCAAGAGGATATATGCAGATGGATCCGAGAGGAAGTGCTTGAACTTGGACTTGTGGTTCTTGACCAGGTCTTCTGAAGCATCCGCCTCGCCGGCCAGTAAGGGGGAATCTTCTGTAGACTCAATGGCTTTGCGTAATAGAACGTCTCTCTCAATCGTCACAACACATGAACTGACAAAGTTGAAGACGCCCAAGAATAGGTAGAGCACGCTGAAGAATCTGAAGGTTATGAAAAGGTCCAATTCACCATTAGCGCCTTTGAGGAAGTTGGCCTTCAACAACTGAGCACCAAGCAAAGAAGACAAGCCATAACACGTCACTGGGGCAGAAATGGTGAGACCTTTGTTCTTTGGATATATTTTGGCACAACTCAACAAACAGGAGAAGTAGAAGGCAGATGTAGCACACCCGACAAATCCAAAACTTACCGCTAGCACCCAGAAGTTCCAATCCTTGTTGATGGCCAAAGCAGCCACTGTGTAGCCTGGGGCGAAGAAGATAACGGACAAAACTGACAACAGCGCCGGCCCATGACAATCGGCAAGGTATCCCAATATCGGGAGGAACAAGTACATTCCTAAAGAGGTGAAGCTTCCGACGATGTTGATCTCGAACTGGGTGTACCCAAACTGGGTGTGGAGGACTGGAGTGAAGAGAGGGAACAGTAGCACAGACCCGGCGCAGAGACACGACACCAACGACGTGGCGAATGTGAAGCGCTTGAGTGTGTCTGACGGATATTGCTCCAACAAAGCACGCACGTGCTTTGTGAGGTTTGTTTCGAGTGTGGAGAGCGCCATGGCTTCGTGTTTCTCGAGCTGTTTGGGGGTCCTAGATGCTCAAGAGTTAGCGAGAAGCTCTCTAACCGGGGCATTTTGGCTGAGATGATACGAGTCACTGCGGCGCTTACCATTCTTGTCTGCGCCATCAGTGCATTCTGGATCTGGAAAGATTCCCAATCAGGGTGTTTCTCATCTTTTCCACGCTCTATGCTATTTTTTAAACGAACAGAACTACAACAGTTTGTACAAAGATGCAAACGAATATCAAATTTGTGAGACTAGTATACAAAGTGGGAAGGATATCATCATTACGGTTCGTGGTATGTTGTGCTAATTTTAGTTTAGGCGTATGGATCACTGGAGAGTCTTGAGGAACTTGTCAACTTCACCAGTTGAACCCAACCAAATACCAGATCTGTCATGGATAGCTTTAGGTGTCATATCCAAGATACGCTCACCCTTGTCATTGACAGCCTTACCGCCAGCCTGCTCCATCAAGAAGGCCATTGGGAAACACTCATACAAGATTCTGAGCTTACCGGTCTTGGACTTGGAGTCTGCAGGGTAGGCAAACAAACCACCGTACAACAGTGTTCTGTGGACATCAGCAACCATGGAACCAATGTATCTGGCACTGTATGGCTTACCGTTCTCCTGTGGTTTTTTCAAATCGGCAAAGAAGTTCTGAACGTTCTCTGACCAGTATGTGGTGTTACCCTCGTTAACAGAGTAGATAGCTTTTTCGTGTTGAATCTTCAAGTTTGGCTGGGTAAGGATGAACTCACCAAGAGATGTGTCCAAAGTGAAACCGTTGACACCTTGGCCCGTTGTCAGCATCAAATGGGAAGAGGCACCGTACATTGTGTAACCGGCAGCAACCATCTCAACACCTGGTCTCAAGACGTCCTTGATGGAGCCGTTGGAACCTGGAAGCAACTTGTAAACACCGAAAATAGTACCAACGGAAACACCAGCATCCAAGTTAGATGAACCGTCAATTGGGTCACAAACAACGGCATAGTTACCTGGGCCGTCAAAGACAATGAGGTCCTCCTGCTCTTCAGAAACAAGCACCTTAACGTTACCAGAGGCCTTCATGGCGTTGATGAAGATCTCGTCACCAATGACGTCGAGCTTCTTCTGGTCGTCACCAGTAGCGTTGGAGGCACCGGCAAGACCGATGAGGTTAATCAACTCGGCCTTACGGATGTTGTGTGCAATGAACTTGAAAGCGAACTGGAGCGAGTTCAAGAGGAGTGTGAGCTCACCGGTGGCATTCTCAGCCACCTGCTTCTGAGAGGTGAGGATGAATCTTGAGAGTGTGATGACATCGGTATCGACGTGGTGTTGTTCGGCGACGGAGGAGGACATGGTGGTTATAAGTCGTCTCTTTGTTCCGTTGAGCGCGTAGGTGGGCATTGAAGCTAGTTGCAGTCCTGGACGCCAAAAGTGGGATCCGCACAGCCTTTTATAGTCGTGGCGAAATTACGTACCACTCCAAAGTCAATCCGGATGGTTTATGGCTTTTCTTTGGCGGTCCCGCGCCTGTGGGGTTCCCGGTGAGCCCCGGGGCCTCAAGGCTCCGTGGAGCGTCCCGGAGTTTCACGGTACAACGTAAACTCGGAGCTCGAAAGTCCATAGCCTATAGGGATGCTATGGATTGCGTTTCTTTCTCCTGATCTCGTTCACTTATATATACCCACGTCTTATGCCAGTACTCTAATAACCTTCACTATGGTTCAAAGCAAATATCGTTGGGCATTGTCTGGAAGGCTATTATGTCATGTCACTTGTGCCCCGGGTCTACCCCCAGAAATGTCGCGAACCAAATGACACAACGCTGGCCAAAGGAGATTCATCGACCATCGGGTCATAACTCGCTGGGACTCCGGTGATATGTGGCATGGCAGACTGTCTCGCTTGACGAGTGTGGGAGATAGTTCATAGGTGCTCTTATCTCGATGAACTCTGGGCTCCAATTGGGAGCGGTGAGTGGTGGTACCACTATACTACGTGAATCGCCAACTGTCATCTTTAACTCCGGGGTAGGCCTTCAGCAGCGCTTATTCCATTCCCTCATCCCACTCTCTCAAAAGGGTGTACAAGCTTGTGTACCAGTGACTTGTACATAGCTGTCAACGAAGGTCGTATCTTGGCTCGTGCTCGCGTACATGTAGGATTGACCCCACTGTTTTGGCTATCCAAATGATGCGGCTATTGTTGTGGTTGTTCCTGTCTCCTCCTACGCTCTACCCGCCCGTAGGCCGTATCCCCGGGGTACACGCCAAAAGAACAAAATCACGATTCCGGGGCACGGAGAACGGAGATCTTTGTGTCAAATCAAACTACGATGGCGTAAACAAATGGCGTGTGGTATGCAAGTGGTGGTATATGTAGCTATCCCTTTTTTCGTTTTGCTCTCTCTCTCTCTCTCTCTCTCTTCTGTTGTCACTTCGTCTTCATGGCTCTCGATAACGCAGCGAGGACAACGTCGTTGTGCTTCTCACTTTTCTTGTTGTACGTGGACTTGGTGGCCCACTCTGATCCAGACTGTTGGAACTTCTCTGCTTTCTCAAACTTTTTCATTCTTTGTGACAAGAACGTGTAAATCTGTTCTCTGTTGAACCCGTTCACAGGTGTGTGTTTTGCCTTGGACTGGTCCTTCTCCTTCTTGGGCTCCCTCGATGGCGAAGGTGACTTCTTGGATCGACTCTCACTCTTCTTAGCAATAGGCGGTTGCTGTTGAGCTGGAGCAGACGGGGCTGGTTGAGAATCAGCAGGTTTCTCTTTCTTTGTGAGAGTGGAAATGCTGACAGACTGGACTGCTGGTGCAGTAGTCGATGGCTCCGTAGCCAACTTTGAAGCTGCAATAGCCGCCCACCCACTCGTAGGCTTTGGTGAGGCACCAGTGGTCTGGTGTACTGATGACTGTCTCTTGTGGCCATTATGCGCCGTCTGAGGAGTGGCAGGCATCTTCTGGGCGGACTTTTTGTTCTTGGAGGCCATGGCTAGCGCTGTTGGACGTGTTGAAGGAGTGCACGGGGTTGTGTGTTTGGGAGATCTCGAGCGATAGGAGACCAATTGCAGCAAACAGAAAGAGCGGCTTGTTACTGATTGGTGGGTGCTGGTTGTAGATGAGTTCTCTTAGATGCTCCTTGGTGAGTTTGTGCTTTGTGGGCGTAGTTCACTGTACTGCTGTGTGGATGGCATTCTGAGGAGAGTGAGCTCTTGACCTCTGGAAGACTTTCGCGGCAGGGTAACCTTTCGCTGGGCGGCCCCGGGGGAAGGCACGGTCAAAGTGCGATCCCTGAGCGTTGCAATAGGGCGGTTATACTGGAGGTTTTACGATTAGTGAGCTGTATAGCTAGAAAATATGGGTGCTCTGTATTCAGAGATAATTTAGAGCTGTGTGGCGGCTGTTCCGTAAAAGGGAGTACAACGTGGTACACTTTCACGCCCGGTCCAAGCTCCTTGTGAAAAACGCTCTGTGTGTACCACCACAACACAGCGCCACGCACCTACCTACCGGATCGTCCCCACCCATACACAACACAATCACAAAACACACAATGAGCTGGTATCAAGACCTCGTTACACCACCAAAGCGAAAGCCTTCCAGTGGCATCTTTGCTCCTCAGGGCTTCCAAGAACAGGTGAAGAGCAAGGGCACACCAGCACAAGGTCCAGACAAGAATCAAGTCAACGCCCTCAAGGTTAGCAAGGCGTGGGAAATCGCCACAGGTCCAGCAAAGCAGATTCCCATGAACCTGTTTATGAGTTACATGTCTGGTAACTCGCTACAGATCATCCCTATCACAATGACGCTCATGTTGTTCTCCAATACGCTCACCGCCATCCTCGCCGTCAACACGGCATTTGCCGCTTTGGAAACGGATAAGAACGGTAACGATATCAAGCTGGCCAAGCTGACATATTTGTTTTTCCAGTTGTGTATCATTGGTGTCGGTGTATGGAAGTTGAACAGTATGGGTCTCATTCCTAACAAAACTGGAGACTGGCTCTCTTGGGAAGAACCTACTGTTTACTTACAACGCGTGCTATGACACACGCAAGGCTTTAAATTCTGGTAAATATCTAATGCATTAAACGAAGTTAATCAGTTGCAGTCTCCTTTGTAGCCTCGTCGGTTTTGATTTCGGTGGTCTGGTCCTTCTTGGTGGCACCTGATGCAACGACTCGTGAGTCTGTGTTCTCATCGACAGCCTGCTTCTCAAAGATCTGTTGCAAGTTGTATTTCTCATACTTGACATAATCATCAACCACCGACATACCGACGTTGTTCTTGAAGCACTCAACCATAATCAACTTGTCGTAGTTCTTCAAGTCAACCTTGTGGCCATACTCATTACCAACACACGAAGCCACTTTTTGGATAATTTCACCCTTCTGCAATGTGTTGAAGTTTCTTCTTGTCACTTCAATAGCAAATGTGTGCGGCTTCTGGCCTTCCTTCTGGTGGAAATGTGGCTCTAATACTCTCTTAGTCAACTTCTCCAACTCTTCCATGGATGCACTGACACTGTACGTCACTGGTGTCAATTTTTGTGTGAATCTTGTGTTCTTGGACTTGCTTTGAACGGCTTCCTGACAGATCTTATGAACAATCTTTTCCGGCTGGATTGGCTTCCTCGTCTTGATGAATACAACACACATGCAACCCAAGTCAATGTACTTCATCAGTGACTTCTTCTCAGTGGACTTCTTCTTGAGGTCGTCCAACTCCTTCTTCAAAGACTCCTCGATACTCAAACCAGCATCATCGCCCTCGTCATCACTGTCGTCTTCAATGACCTGATTCAGAGCATCGCCATATATCTCCTCGGCTGTCTCTTCCAGCAACTGTTGCAACTCAGCGGCACAGGCTCTTTCTTTGCCCTTGTGGCATGTGGCATACACACCAGAGGTCGAAGGGTCGAGCATGGCATTGTTGAGCTTGTATTTCTTCTTGCCTCCGGCTTGTCCGCCGTTGTTCGGTCTCTTTTCACCCATTCTGTAATGTCTGGAATGGTGCTAAAATGGTGTTGATGAGCAAAAGAGAAAAGAGAGTTCGGCTTCGATCAAAACAGATTTTTTTATTTTTTTGAAAAGAAAAAAGAAAAATAAAGGCTACGATGAGAGAAACACAAGGTAAAGAAACATATTTATGAAGCCAGAATCTCAATTACGCAACTTCTTCACCAAGTTGACGGCCTCCTCCGGTTTGATCTGGTCAAATTGTCTCATACGCGTGGCCTGGTCACTGTAATCATCCAGGTGGCCAGCCTTGAGCAGGTTGATTCTCTGTCTCAACTGCAAGAACATGGATTGTAATGAGTCTCTTGAAGTACCCTGTCTGTCCGATTTGGATGGGTTCAATCCCCTGGATATTTCTTCAATGTATGAAATGTCAGTATCAAAGTTCAACACTGCAGCTTTTGTGATTGTTGGTTGAGAATTCAAATGATCTGTGAATTGGCCAGCCAACAAATCAAACACTCTGTAGAGTAACAGTGTTTTCACCGAGTACGGAAGTTTGGACAAAGCAGAATTGAAGATGGTCTGTAAGAAATCACCTGTGTCTCTGATGAAATAGGTTGGTTCTCTGTTGATAGTCTTTGATTGCCAATCCCAGTCGATCATCTCCAGTAAGTCGAAAATGTTGTTATCAATAACTTCAAACAACTTTTCCTCTGTCTTCTTCCTTGTGCTTGAGAATGCATCGATGGCTTTGAATTTGCCAGAAAAACCATAAGTAGAAGAAAACGATTGCGATACTTCTTTGGACATGATGAGGAAGTACTCCAGATTGATCAAATTCTGAGCCAGTTCCTCTCGTGATAACGAATCCTTGAGTCTTGACTGGTAGTAGCGGTCAATTGTGTTTGAGAGAACTTGGTCGACGAAACTCACAGTACTCTCGTGGAGCATGTTCAAATCAAATTTATAGTAATCTTGAAGGAAGTCTGTTTCTTGAGCGATAAAATTGCGTAACTGTGCACAAGCCATTGGATACAGTGTACTAAATGGGAGAGTCAATGGGAATTCAAGTTCTTTTTCAGCTGTGGTGTCAGTGTACCAACAGACGTGGGAGATCTTCTTGTACAGTTTGAGGTCATAGATAAGCATTGGCATGGCATCATCTTCATCAGCACTGGATTGGAACTCTTTACCAAAAAGATGGAAGGAGATTTGTGAGAACTTCTCAAAAGTTCGAAGCAAGATGTCATAAATGCGTTCGGCGTTCAATTGCAAATGTTCCAAAATGAGGTAGAAGTTTCCAACGATTCTTTTAACTTCAACTGTTCTGCTTTTCTCCAAAATTTCATTCATCACAAGATTCTTCAAATGTGGATAAATCTTGGCAGATAAGTTTTCCCAAAGGTCATTTGGGTTCATGTTGAACAAATGAGGAAGTTTGTCACTGACCGACTTGTAAAAAACGAGATATCCAGCGAGTCTGTTCAAGAAAGCTTGCAAATTCTCATTGTTCTTGATAAATTGACCAAACTGCTCGTTTTTGTTGTCACTGGCAACGAAAGGGTAAAAGATCTTATCACGCCTGATGTTCATTTCCTTGTTGATCTCGACTCTGAGGAAGTCTGTCTGCTCGAGAGTTTTGAAGATCAAAAGGGTATCGTAGATGAAACCAATGTGAACAAACTCATTGACATCTGGTAGTTCCTGCTTCGAGTAAAGTTCTCTCAAGCTTACCTCCACGGGCGAATTGACTTTGTAACTTGTGAGGTCCTTGTGTTGAGACTTGTACTGATTGAACAGCTGGATCATTGATTCAAATGTGTTGGAATAAGCGGTTCCCAATGCCTCAAATTTTGGTTCTGTGGATCCCAAGTTGCGCTTGAGCAAACTGAGGGACTCGTCCCTGATCAAGTTCTTCAAGATTGGGATAGATGCGTTGATGTTACTCATGAAGATGAAATCCCTGTCAAAGTCCTTGTTTAACGAGTTCAACCCATTAAGACTCTTCAATGCCTGGAAGAACTTGTCATTCTTAATCAACTCATGTGTCTTGTCTGTGAGTTCCAACACCTGGAGGATCTTGTTGATGAGAATCTCGGACTCGTGAATCTTGTTGATGTTCTTCTTCAACGCAAGCAATTGGAACTTCTTCTCAAACGTCAGGTTTGACGTCTTGGCCATATGGTCGGAGATGTCGAGGATCTGTTCGTTCATCTGGGCGGCGTTGTGGGAAATCTCGCCAATGTCCTGTGCCGACTGTGCAATGCGGTCCTCGTTGGCTCCAACGGTCCGTGCCAGGTCCTCGTCCTTCTGTGCTCCTTCCGCTTGGAGTGCCTCCACGAGGTCCTTCACGCTGTTGTTCTGGAGATGTGTCTTGATCACGGGCGCAAGCTGGTCGAGGTAGTTGCTGGAGCCGAGCAGCCCATCGCCGTCGCTGAGAAACGCCATTCTCTTGATGCTGGTGCTGACGTCCATTGTAAAGTGACCGCTGTGGAGAATGTTGATTTGTGTAGAAGTGTTCATTGATTCTCTGATTAGCCGCCGTGTCCGATGTAAACATGGCTATTCCACTCATGATCGTGGTGTCCGGGTGTGTGTGGTCGCGCGGCCTGCGCCTCGGACTAGCAAGGTTCTAGGCCCTAGACTTCACGACTTGAGTCCCATACCTCACACCTCGACCCTAGCTAGTCTTGACTTCATACTCGAGCTACTAGCTGCTACATTCTCAGTGATTAACAAAAATACCTTAAAAATTCAAAAAGATAAAACCAAATGTAGAAATTGTATATACGAGAATTTACTTCTTGGAAACGACAGCAGCCAAACCACTCTTGGTGATACTGGCAACCTCAGCTTCGTCACCTCTCATGGAAACCTGAGCAGAGATGACAGCCTCAAGCTGGTTCTTCTCACCCAATGGACTGTCGACGTAGTTATCGTTGTCAATCTTGTTCTGCTGCATGGACATGATGAAGTCGTTTCTGATCTTCTCCTCCTTCTCAACTCTCTCTCTCTCCATGACAATGTGCAAGTCCTTGTACAAGAACAAGAAGAGGAGGGCAGAAAGGACACCGGCAATACAACAGGCAACAAATGGCCAGATCAAGTTTGGATCAGTCAATGCAGAGGTACAAGCCTCAGAGACGGCAGCAGCAAGGGACTGGGTGAACAACTGCAAAGCCATGACCAAACCCTTCATAGAGTCTGGAGCTCTTGTGTAAGCAATCTCATAAGCGGCAGTGTTGGCAAAACATTCAGAAGCAGCTTGCATCACGTACAAAACACACTCAATCCAAACGGTCATGTTAGAGACACCAGTACCGACAGTACAGTCAGTAGCCTCGTAACCACATGGAGAGGTCTGGTAAACGTAGTACTGAATGACGGCACCAGCAGCCTGGGACAAAGCAGCGAGCATAAAACCAAAGAAGATACGGTGAACTGGAGGGAAACTGATGTTCCACTTTCTGAGCAATGGGTACAAACCGTAATCCAAGATTGGAATCAAAATGATAATGGTCAATGGGTTGAAGTTAGAAATCAAATCGTTTGGAACACCGTTAGTGGTCATGGCAGTAGACTGGGAGTTTTGAAGAGAACCAATACCACCATCGTTAATGTTGTAAATAACGAAGAAGATAAAGATCTTACAAGCATCGATAGTGATTCTGACATCTTCAACAAACTGGTCGGTCCAAGAGACTTTCTTGTGACCCTTGTCGTTCAACTCATCAACAGAGGAAATTTCACCTCTCTTGACCATCTCAGAAGGTCTTGGGTAAACCCAGAAACTGTTCTCTCTAGCTCTCTTGATACAGTTACCTCTGAAGGCGTACTTCATGGTCTTGATAAACTCACCGATAACAGAAACACCAGATGGGGTTTCCTTCTGCATCTTAGGAGCCAAAATGATCAAGACTGGGACCATAAGGAAGTAAATAATACCTGGGACAAGGAAAGCCAACCAGAAACCAATTCTCTTAGCGGCATAAGAGGTACCAACAGACAAGAAAGAACCAACGTTAATGGACCAGTAGAAGACCAATGTCATTCTCTCCAAAGAGGACTCTCTAACAAGGATGACTCTTGAACCATCCTCTCTAGTCTCAACAACATCACGCTTGTGTGGGTACTGGTCAAACAACAATGGCATCAAATTTGGCTTAATCAAACCGGAACCAATAGCCAAGGTCAAAATGGAGATGATAGTTGGGGCCAAAGCATGACCTCCTTGAATGACAGATGGGATAGCAGCAATGATCAAAATGATATGGGACAAAGCACCAACCCAAACACCCCACCAAATAGTTTTCATTCTACCCCATTTCTTATCGGAGATGTAACCACCCCACAATGGAGTCAAATAGGCCAAAAATGTCAAAAGCAAAGTGACGGCACTGGCAACTTGCAAACCGAGATCAAGGGCACCAGCGTTCAACTGGGTGCCGGAAGGTGGAGCACCAGCACCGTTACCACCAGCTGGAAGTGGCAACTGGACAAAGTTGGAAAGACGGTCTTTAACACCGTAGTAAGAAGCTCTCTCAGCAAACTCAATCAAACAGATACAATACGTGGCGAATGGGGCGTAACCAAGGGTCTTTGGTAATGTGGCGTACTCCTCCTGTGTTGGCTCTGGGTATCTTTCATTGTACTCCTTGAGGGCCTCGTATGTGAGTTGTGGCTTGAGGTTTGTGTTGGTGTAAGTGACCTCACCTTTTTCAGGTTCTGGTGTGGTCTCTGGGTTGGCAGAGAATCTGTCCAGGAAGTTCTTCAAAGCTAGTGGGTGAGTTAGTATATGCTTTGCGGGGTGGTGGCCGTCGGCTGTGGCTCGTGAGTCGCCTGGGGAACTCGTTACTCGAGGATTTCGCTAGAGATAAGCGGTTGCCAAGTGACGGGGAGTATTATTCGGCTTGGCAATGGTACTCACCCATTGTGGAAAAGAGAGCTGATCTGCTAGCAAAAGGCAAAACCGGAGAGAGGGTAGAATCCACCGGGCGGGTGGGACGCTATATATACATATAGCAGTGGGGAGTGGACGGCAGAGATAAGTAGTGCGTGGTGCGTGTGGGCGTATGGAGATCAGCCGGGTCTCGTGAGGCACGGCGATTATCAAAAGCAAAAAAAAGACTGGATGTCACCATTCACGTCGGACTTTTCCAGTTATCGCGGTCACATACATGTGCACACCTGGAAGCTGAAACCCCGACCAAGACTCCAGGACTGGTGCGCCGTATGCTCACCAACGCCCGCCCATATCCAGCCTCGGCCCATGACCAACTGTCAGCAAACTGTGGTGGCTCTCGAGTCTCCGGTGGTCTTCCTTCGACAACTCACAAGAGTTCACGAGGACCCGAGTCTGCTGTCGGTGATTATGGCTGCCTGCTGCTTCGTGTGGCCGGGGCTGTTTCGTTTGCAAGGTGCAAGGGTGCGACTCCGATGTAGAATGGTCTTGGATCGCGGACCGTCTGGTCGGGCATACAGGCTATCTGCTACGACGAGAGCAGAGAATAGAGCCGAAAATGCCTGTACAGTCCAGATCTGGAGACCTGTAGCCGATCGCCATCCAGAGCGTATCCACAGTCCCCGGCCCACTGGGGTAACCCGCTATCGAACGGCACCACCGGCAGTAGCATTCATCCACCAAAACCCAGAACGGTCCGTCATATACCATGCATACTGCTGTAAAGCGGTAAGCCCATAAAGTGAAAGTCCGACACCGCGTCCTCAAAAAAAAAAGATGTAAACCGTATACGGCCCCTGGCCCCTTGGCCCTTAAGGCTGGGGGATGCCCATGCCACACTGCTCACCCCGCAATCAGAGCCATATCTGACGACATGAGTATTACTATGACCCAATTGACAACACTTTAATGTTGTTCATGGCCAAGTCCGCTTGGTGTTCGTATTGGAGAGATGTCAATACATGGGGACCCATCGGTGGTGCATAAACGTGCTCACCGCTAGGCCCCGGCCCTGGGCTTGGCGGGTCAGACTCTCGACTCGAATCTCGGAGAGTCGGATTATCTTTTTCTTGACTTCGACCCCATATCATGAATAAGCCCGACTCGACCATAGTGGTGCGATAGATAAGGTACAACAAGTGTTCTTGATATCGATAAGCCCTCCCGCTTGTTCGCTCTACAGTCGTAATATGTACAGTCCTCTTCCCCAGCCACGACTCACGGGCCAGGCCCACGGCCGCAAGAAAAGAAAGACCGAGAGATCCTACAGTACGACTACAGGACTCATTATTCATGTACGGCAGCCGTTTCACAAAATAAGTCCGTCGACGTGATAAGCTGGAGCCCCGCCATCAAGATCAACTATGGATTATGGGGTTCACCGTTCAGACTCAATGTAATCATGCCTTATCATGATTCATTTGCACTAAATAACCCAGAATTCCGATGTTAGCCGGGAATACCCAGACAATAATGTCTACAGTACGGAGTTTCGCTTCTCATACCTGATGATCTTTATAGAAATTACAAAACGATAAGACGATTATAGATGCGGCTTATGGCAGTTTCCAGATATCACTTTCTAGAAGAGATAGTGCTCTCCACAACCTGGACAGTGGTAACTTCTTGCTTTTCCTTGGCTCCCTTTCCAGAAGTGGAGCTGACAACGGACTTATTGTCGACACCTTCAAGAACACCATCCTGCTTCTCAGCGATATAAGCCAAGTACTCATCTTTCAACTTCTGCTCTTTAGCCAATCTCTCCTGATCCATAACCTTGTGCAGATTGCGGAACTTCCACAGGAACCAAACGGCTGTCACAACACCAGCGATACAACAGGCAACGAAAGGCCAGATCAAGTGTGGATCAATCAAACCAGAAATACAAGCTTGGGAAATAGCAGCAGATAACGACTGTGTGAACAAGAACAAAGCCATCACAAGACCCTTCATATGCTCTGGAGCTCTGGTGTAGGCAATCTCATAAGCAGCAGTGTTGGCAAAACATTCAGAAGCAGCTTGTAGCACATACAACACACACTCAATCCACACGGATAATGGAGACACACCGGTACCTTCTGTACAATCAGTAGCATTGTATCCACATGGCGAAGTCTCATAGACTCTCCATTGAATGATAGCACCACACATCATAGACAAAGAAGCCAGCATAAATCCAAAGAAAATACGCTGCACTGGTCTGAACTCGATGTTCCATTTTCTCAACAGTGGATACACACCGTTGTTCAAGATTGGAATCAAGATGATGATGGTCAATGGGTTGAAGTTATCAATCAAATCGTTTGGAACACCATTGGTTGTCATTGAAGCGGCTTGTGAATTCTGGATACCACCAATACCACCATCGTTGATGTTGTAAATGACAAAGAACAAGAAGATCTTACAAGCATCAAATGTAACACGAACATCGTCAACGAACTGATCATTCCAACTGAGAACCTTATTTCCCTTACTGTTGACAGCAGCAAGAGAATCGACATCACCACGAGCGACAATCTTAGTTGGCTTAGCGTGTTCCCAGAACTGACCCTCTTTGTTTCTCTTGATGAAATTGCCCTTAATTGCCCACTTGAACACTTTAAATGCCTCCTCGATAATAGACATACCATTTGGTGTCTCTTTGCTCAGTCTTGGAGAAAGAACCAACAACACAGGAATCATAATGAAGTAAACAATACCAGGTAAAAGATAAGCCAACCAGAATCCAATCTTCTTTGCAGAATAAGAGGTAGCAACGGAGAAGAATGCACCAACATTGATAGACCAGTAGAACACCAAAGTCATTCTCTCCAATGTGGCTTCCTTTTGAACAATAACTCTCGTACCGTCTTCTCTGGTCATCACAATATCACGCTTGTGCTCATACTGGTCAAACAGCAATGGCAACAAGTTTGGCTTAATCATACCAGTACCAACAGCTAATGTCAAGATGGCAATGATGGTTGGAGCAAGAGCTTTACCACCAGAGATAACAGATGGGATAGCAGCGACAATCAAAATGACATGAGAGATTGCACCAATCCAAATACCATACCAGATGGTGCGGACTCTTCCCCACTTCTTATCAGAGATGTAACCACCCCAAAGTGGTGTCAAGTAGGCCAAGAAGGTCAACAGCAAAGTGAAGGCAGAGGCAACCTGGAGACCCAGCCCAAGAGCACCAGCATTCTGTTGGTCACCAGAAGGAGGAGCACCAGCACCGTTACCTCCAACTGGAAGAGGCAATTGGATGAAGTTGTTCAGTCTGTTCTTGACTCCATAGTATGAAGCTCTCTCTGCAAACTCAATCAGACAAATCAAGTAGGTGGAGTATGGTGCATGACCAATGACTTTAGGAAGGGTGGAGTACTCCTCCTCAGTTGGTTCTGGGTACTTCTCGTTGTACTCTGCCAACTCGTCAAACTTGTTGGCCAAGTCCTCGGTGCTTTCCAACTTGACGGATTCAACGTCATCCTTGGAGGAGGAATTAGCGGTGAACTTGTTCTTGAGGAATTCGAAACCTGGTTGTTGTGGTTAGTTTTCAGGACCCTGCGTCTGAGATGGAAAGCCTGCATGACTTACCCATTGTGATTGACAATTGAACCGCTGCTGAAGAGGAGAAAGGAGGGTCGTTCGATCAGCTGGAGATAACAAGCCGGGGGTGTCGCCTGTTTATATACGTATCGTCTCGCATGATCACTGATCAGCCGGGCTGCCAGCCATTAACAGAAAGATTAGCGCCGGCCTTGAGCCTTGAGGTGATAACAGAAGTCTTGGCTAACACCAAGCCCGAGTCTCGCCCAGGGTCATACGCCTACGGTGCCTACCTACCCCCCACATACACAGGCACATGACAGTTACGAAGAGTTTCTACAGTGTAGCGTGCAAATCTGTGTACTTCAAACTCCAATTATACGCTAACTTTCCTGTGTTTGGTAAACCTGGGGTTGGCACACGTATATGTAGCTGTAGTTTTTCCGGTTTGTTCTGACTCCTGAGTACGCGGTCTAGTCCACGGTTTTCGGAAAAACTCAGGACGCGCTTAAACAGGGCCTACAAATGAAGTATGTACAGCTCGTACGCAACGGTTATATGAGGGGTGAACCAATGCCACGCCAAGTGCCAAGTTGAACCATCTGTACCAATTGGCAATTGCCCTCATTGCTACATTGGTTGGAGCTTCGTGCCGTGCCAGATCTCCACTGTTAACTGCCCAGCTTGTTCTCGGTTTAAGACGGACATCGTGTCGGAGAGTGCACTGTGGACTGTGGAGTCTGGACTCTGGACTCTGTCCGTGAAGTCGAAGCTCGCCTTTTCTGTGCGGTGGTATCAATCCAGGCTTCAGCCACTCGCCCAAGTGGGAAATTGTAGCGTCCTGCGTCCTGACACCTCAGAGTCCAGACCTCAGCCCTGGTACTAGGTAGTGGCTATTGACTCTTGAGTCCTCACTTCCTCCAGACTCAGAGTCCAAGTCCATGCTCCATTGCAGATGGGCCATGCCGGCTTTCTCTTTGTCTCATACGCCATAAGCCCGTTGATCGGGGTATTGCCTGTGCTGGGCGCTGTCTCTTGGATATTTTTTAGCAGCCGGGCTGATGCAGGCAGCCTGGTGATCAACGGCATCTCATTTTTGAACGATAAGAAATTTTGGCTAGCAGCCCTTGTGCCTGTGGAAGTTGACCACTGGTCAGTTGACCAAAGCCCACCGTAACTCGTGAGTCGTGGTTCCACTGTCTGACCGTCTGACCACTCCCAGGCTCAACTCTCGGGAGTCTTCCCAAATTACCTCAGATTGCCAGGCGGCCAGTCCCTTCGACGTACATACGTATAGTCCAAATTCCCATATCTCTCTCCAGAACCGCTTACAGCTTCCACTTCCACAATCAGGTATCAGATATCAGAATCCAGCCACACTGTACACCAAGAAAAGTTCATACCGAATACCTACTAGTAACTACAGTGTGGCAGGCTCCAGCCTCGGCCCTCCAGGCAACCGCACTTTCACTCAGTGCCGCGTACATATTTTAAGGCCGCCGGCAAAGTCCGCCCCCACTCGTGACAGGATAATTTTTACAGTGGGTCGGACTCGACGGCGGGTATACATAGTAGGGACTAGGGCCTAACCGGGGCTCAGGACTGAAGACTCATGAAGACTAGCTAAACGGTCTAGTTTCTCTTGCGCGGTCTTGAGTCTTGAGACTCTAGTCTCCAGTCTCCAGTCCAGGGGCCCAGACTCCAGGCCGGTCCAGGTTCTGTACACCGAGCAGCTATGTGGGAGTTTCGATTTGTACTTATGTCCCACCCACCATTCTGTACCATTCTAGACTCACTGGAGCCTTATGCTCTGATATATGATATACAGAGTGAGTGGGGCTAGTGTACGCCTACATAACTCGTAATGACAGTACGTAGTATTCTCTTCTTGATCACCAGCTCGTCCTCCGCCTGTAGCTACAATATTATATAACAGCGGTAGTAAATTCTTGTCGCGCTTGTCTAGGCTGCCCCCGCAAAGTCGCGCACATGGGGATCAACTGATACACATATTTACCCTGATTAAAATACTTGAATAGTGGTGGTTTGCTACAAATACTATGGTATTCAGTAATGTAGAAGCCGAGAAGGTGATAAGATAAGTTACAAGTCGCTACATGTACTTTTCAAAATATTATGATCATGTCAAATATATATTTTTGATGAAATTCTCAAAAAGGGTGAGTCTACCCTTGAAGATTTGTAGTCGACTTGAACCATTAAGTGCTAGATTTTCCCGCCGGCCGGCGTACAGCCGTTTAGTATACACCACAGAATTCTACACAGAATTTCGTCCCGGATTCCGTTTATAGATCCCCAGATTTCAACCTTGTTGCCATGCAATTGAATTATAAAGTAAGTTATTACATTTTCTGGTGTTCGGGTTTGAGGGACGAGATGTCTGGATGTCCACTGTGGTGTTTGGGTGTTTGGGTGTTTTGAGAGACTGGCCGGCATCGATCAATAAATAAGTACTCCGCGTGCTGAGAAGCATCCAACTTGCTATCTCTATATCCGTATATACTGTTTGATCTCCTGGAAGAGACTGCCTAAACGTCTGTGTAGGTGGAGCCATGGTAATCTACCGTACACGGGGATATTGCAAGCTGCTACAATATTCCTGGATCCTGGCTGAAGACGCCCAGACCCCAGACGTGGAGGTATAATACACTAGTGTTTGATCTATGTGGCGTTGATTAGCTGCAGAAGGTAAAGAAGACACAACAAAGGACATCAAGTCGAAAGTGTCGAATATCGGAAGAGAATGATAAAGAGAATAACAGAGAGAGCCAGCTCAATGGAGAACAGGTTATATCAGAATTCAATGTCAGTGATGACTGGTCTGTGATCAGAGATGTGGAACTGCATGTCATAGAAAGTCTCACTGACTCTATATCTCTTGACAGTGTATGGTTTACTCTCAGCGGAGCCACTGTTTGGGTTTCCACCAAACTGGAAATCAATTCTTCCAGAGAGTGCTTCATCATCACCCCAAGCGTAGAAACCATCCCAAGTACCCCAATGTCCAGATCTTGAAATCACTGGGACTTCACCAAGCAGGTCACTCCAGGTGAAAGAATCTTCAATGTCAGAGCCATACTCTTCAATGAAAGTCGAGTTCAAGCTCACCTTATCCAAACCACCAGTGGCGATCTGATAAGCACCATCTGTAGAACCATCGGCATGTGAATTGAAATCACCAGCGAGGAAGACTGGACCATCGGAGTTAGTGTACTCATAAGCACCAAGGACTCTGAGCATGGAAGCACCATAACGTCTCTGATCATCGGACTGATCATCCAAGTGACAGTTGATGACGGTGAACTTGGTACCGTCGGAACGTTCCATGTGAGCGACAGTAGCAGTTCTGACAGATCCAGCACCTGGATACTTGTTTGGAACATCATAGATATCTGTCAACCAGATAGTGTACCAGCTGTTGACGGACATGGTGGACTTCTTGTAAAAGATTGCCTCGTACTCACCAGATGCCTTACCATCGTCACGACCAACTCCGACCCAACCCCACTCACTGTCATCGTAAGTGTTGAGCAAGGTGTTGATATCAGTGACTTGTCTGTTCAAAGCTTCATTGACTGAAAAGATGTCATCCTTGTTGAAGATGACTTCGTTGGCCACAGCGATACGTCTCTTGGACCAAGTTTCTTCAGTGTAGTCCGAGTAGTAGGAGAAACCTGTCTCATAAGGGATAGAAGTGTTTTGTAAACCGTTGATGGTGGTCTGGAGAGCAATACCATCTGCTTTGGAGTCGTAACGTAAGTTCCAGTTCTGAAGACGGATTGTGGTAGATGAAACCAAAGTGGCTGCAAGAGAGAGCAATGTAGCACGAGTGAGAAGCATTGTAATTGTGATGGATCATGGAGAATAAGAAAGTAGGTGACAATTGGAGCGTAAGCGTACTTAGTTATATATCCCCAAGGAAAGAGAAGAACAGGCACCCTTGGACACATGGGCTCTGCCCACGAGGGTCCACCGAGGGTCCACTCCAGTATGATTCCATCCTATCAAAGAGCAGCCAACTCGGTAGTGCCTTCAGGGACCCACATGAAGAGCACCCCTTGCGTCATGATGACTCGGTTTTTGGGTAGAGATCAGGAAAAGTTCCTGATTTGTGACTGGAACGATCCGGTAACGTGGGGGCAAACACGTGTATAGAACAGACTGGCAAATGACATGTGATCCGGTGTGAGTGAGGCTTGAAAAACTTTCCATTGTCTTGCCAAAGTATGTGCATGTGCAGTGATGTTTCCAGCAGTTGCGAAACTTGAGGTCATAAAGTCAGAGATCAAATCGACAAAAATTGTGATCGGGGCCACATAGTGAATTGATACTCTGTATTTAGGTAAGCTGTACTGTGGGGCTATACAATTGAGGCTAGCTGCCCTTTGTCCATAAATTTAGGGTCCCATTCAAGACACAAAGAAGAGTAGAGATCAAAGACTAACGCGTGTTGAGTTTGCCGCCCAGAGCCGAATCAACAGGCAAGCGAGATCTGCCCCATGTGGGCCATTGAAACTGACACATGGGTGGGAGCGTGCTGGGTATAGAAGGGCGGGATCCGCCCCATGATTCAGGAGCGATGATAAAATCATAAAGAAGGATAGAGAGCAAGGGCTAGCAGACAAGATCAATTGCCAATTGGTGGTAAAGCACAAACAAATGATGAGCTCACCGCGGACGTCAGCGGGGGCCCCACGCCAACGCACGCTATGTGTCACTTTTCGGAAATCGCACCGGGGGACAGCTTGCTCAACTTATCGCGAGCGGTACAGCTCCCTCACCACAGCGCGAGCGGTACCGGTAAGCAGAACCAGCGAACGAAGGCACACGGCACACAGTGGGCCAGCCTGGCCAAAGGCACATGCACAGAGCCACACAGTGCTCGAAGACCATCTACACCAACCCACAAACAACAACACCGCTTCAAGATTCTCGCAACGACTTCTCCGCTTGTTCCCCTCTTTGTTTCGCGGCGCAACCTGTAAACGATAAGAGGACCCCCACTCAAGCTGGGGAAAAGGGAGCTTCAAAAGGGCACAAGAGGCTGGGAACTGCGAGGAAAGGTGCATCAGAGAAGCCCTAGAGAAGTGTGGCATTTGATGCCATTTGAAGCGCAAAAGCGGTGACCAGGCGCTTTCCCCCTCTGTAGCCGGAGCGCCTCACAGTCTGGGCGTGGTGCGCGCCATTTTCCCCCTATAGTTGGAGGGGTTTTAAAGGCCCAAAGAACAGGCACTGAGGGCCTCCTGAACCTTCCTTTCACAGACGAATTGTCGGACCTGGTAATACTGTGGGAACCGCATGTACTACGCCGGTTTCCCCGTGAAAAAGGGCTCTCCAAACACTGCAAAAGAAGGAAACTGCGCCGTGGTCATCTGCCATGACCGAAAAACAAACACTGTCACGCAGTCAGGCAGCCGCCAACTATAAAAGCCCGCCACGATCCTCCTCGCAAATTAGACGCCCACAACAAACAAACTAACCACAGCAACAACACACAACACAATGAAAGTCACAGTCTGTGGTGCTGCCGGCGGTATTGGCCAACCACTCGCCCTCCTCCTCAAGCTCTCCCCATACGTCACAGAGCTCGCCTTGTACGATGTCGTGAACGCTCCTGGTGTTGGCGCAGACCTCAGCCACATCGACACAGACGCCACTGTCACCTCCTACCTCCCAGCCGACAACGGGCTCGAGAATGCCTTGACAGGCTCTGACATTGTCGTCATCCCAGCGGGCGTACCAAGAAAGCCAGGCATGACCAGAGACGACCTCTTTGCTATCAATGCCGGCATTGTCGCCACCCTCGCACAAGGCGTTGCAGAGTTTGCTCCAAAGGCGTACATCCTCGTCATTTCCAACCCAGTCAACTCCACAGTCCCTATCTTTGCTGAAGTGCTCAAGAAGCATGGTGCATTTGATGCCAGACGCCTCTTTGGTGTCACAACGCTTGATCTCGTTAGAGCAAACACTTTCATCTCTCAGCTCTCAGAGGGCAAGTACAATGCATCCAACTTGAGCATCCCAGTCATTGGTGGCCATTCCGGTGAAACGATTGTGCCGCTCTTCTCTTTGGGTGCACCATCTGACTTCTATGATTCGTTATCCGAAGAACAGCGTGATGCATTGATCCACAGAGTTCAATATGGTGGTGACGAGGTCGTCCAGGCTAAGAAAGGTGCTGGTTCTGCCACTTTGTCCATGGCTTACTCAGGGTTCAAGATTGCTGAGAAGTTGATGAAGGCATTGTCAGGTGAATCG
This sequence comes from Petasospora maritima, assembly GCA_030557345.1. Lineage (NCBI taxonomy): Eukaryota > Fungi > Ascomycota > Saccharomycetes > Phaffomycetales > Wickerhamomycetaceae > Petasospora > Petasospora maritima. The sequence goes on from JAKTOZ010000015.1 coordinate 147,183, forward strand.
GTTGACTCTAAGCTCTCTTCTTCATTCATCTTTTTGGATGACACAATCCCAGGTGTCTCTGAGGCTAAGAAGTTTATCAACAATGACAATGTCCAATTCATCTCATTGCCTGTTACGCTTGGTAAGAAGGGTGTTGAATCCGTTGATGCTTCTATCTTGAGTAAGATGAGCAAGCATGAGAATGTGTTATTCGAGAAGTGTCTCGGTACACTTGAAGGGTCCATTGATAAGGGTGTCTCTTTTGTTAAGGGTCGTGACTGATCTTTTCAATTGAAACTTGTTTTGGATGTCTTTGGGTTACGGAAATTTTCTTATGAGCTGATTGGATCTCTTCATGGTGCATGTTCTTTTTTAATTGTTTGATTTATTATGGTTTGGTTACAACAACGTCATATCTTCTATCGGCGCCTTCTGAGATCTTATCTCTCCAACAGAACACTGTTATTACTCTAGATGAGAGTTGATTTAGTACGATTGGGCCGACTTTTATACACATACAGACATGGACGTGATCTCATATATAGAAGAGAACACACTCGGGAGCTTCTTTTTGATGTTATTTATTATGATTTTGTTTCTTGCATTTGATTTTGTGCTCAGTAGATCTACAATTATTCTTTTTAAAGTAAGTTATTTATACAAGAGATCATATGGAAGTACATATGCGTACCTCTTTTTCCTAAACATAATGATTTAATTAAAGAACCCAAACAGTGATGACAATTCCTTGGTGCTTGCAAAGCCTTCAAGACACATCACATATGCAACCCGTTGGAGGAGATTAAGAATGAAATTAGAGAAGTTAACGAAGAAGAAGATGCTGTAATACTCTTATTCAAATTAGAACAGGAGGAAAGAAAGCATAGCAACAGCGGAGACAACAACACCGGCCTTGTTAGCAGCAGCAATACCCTCGTAGGTAGAAACCTGAGCAGAACTGGAGCCAACAATAGAAGTGGAAGCAACTGTCTCAGTGGAAACAGTTGTAGCCTCAGTAGCCTCAGAAGCCTCAGAAGCCTCAGAAGCCTCAGAAGCCTCAGTAGCCTCAGAAGCCTCAGTAGTACCAGTCAATGGACAGTAAGTGGTGTACTCAGTAACAACACCGTTGGAAGTCTCAGTAACGACAGTGACACCAGTGGTGGCAGTAGTGGTAGAACAAGCGTCATCGGAACAAGATGTGATGGTGACGACTGTGGTAGACTCCTCAGCCTCAGTGGAAGAAGAAGCAGTGAGTGGGCAGTATGTGGTGTACTCGGTAACAACACCAGACTCGGTGGTGGTAACAACAGTGACACCAGTAGTGATGGTCTCTGGGGTACATGTGAGGTTACCACAGTTGGTGGTGGTCAAAGTTGTGGTGTAGAAGTCAATCTCGGTGGCGGTGGATGTGAGTAACTCGGAAGAGAAGTCAGAGGAGATCTCAGAAGCAATCTCAGAGGAAGAGGCATACTCAGAAGAGGAAGCGGCCTCAGAAGAGTAGGAGGCCTCAGAAGAAGCCTCGGAAGAGTAGGAAGCCTCAGAAGAAGCCTCGGAAGAAGATTCAGAGGAAATCTTAGAGGAAATCTCAGAGGAAGAAGAAACTTCGGAAGAAGCCTCAGAGGAAGCGGCCTCAGATGAAGAAGCGGCCTCAGATGAAGAAGCGGCCTCAGATGAAGAAGCGGCCTCAGATGAAGAAGCGGCCTCAGTTAAAGCCTCAGAGGAAGAAGAGGAAGAAGAGGAAGAGGAAGAAGAGGAAGAGGAAGAAGAGGAAGAAGAGGAAGAAGAAGAAGAGGAAGAGGAAGAGGAAGAGGAAGAGGAAGAGGAAGAGGAAGAGGAAGAGGAAGAGGAAGAGGAAGAGGAAGAGGAAGAGGAAGAAGAACTGGTAGAAGTGGAAGAAGCATCCTCAGTAATGGTGTTACCAAGACCAATAGTCTGTGTAGTCTGGGCGGTAGTGGTAGTGGAAGTAGAAGAGGCGTCCTCAGTAATGGTGTTACCAAGACCAATAGTCTGTGTGGTCTGGGCTGTAGTGGTAGATGCGGTTGTGGAACTGGAAGTAGAAGAGGCATCTTCGGTGATGGTGTCACCCAAAGCGAAGGTAAGGGCCATTCTCTTAGCAAAGGCAACGGCATCACCGGCAATGTCTGGGATGGCGGCGGCCTCAGCAGCCTGGTAGTTGATGAGGGCGGATGCGACAGCGAAGGAAACAGAGGTAGAGAATCTCATTGTAGAAGGTAGAGTGTAGCGAACGGGAAGAGATCTGGGATCGTGTTGTGGTAAAAGACCAAAAAGACGCCAATCTGGGAGAGATGGAGATAGAGGGCGTATCAGGCGTGCTATATATACCCCATTGGCCATGCAACTCTCGTCAAAGCTGAAATCCATTTTAGGAGACGAGGCACAGAGGCGTATTAATGCATTCGAATGCGCGGCTAGAGAGGTCGAGCTGATCTCGCAACATCTTGCCCGTTAAAGCAGAATTACTTCAAGGCGCTCAATGCAAACAGAAGAATAACCAGATGGAAGATATATTTATCACCGGAAGATGCTGTACACCAAATCTTGGGCCGATAACTATAACATGCCGACCAACAGCCTGAACCGAAGTCTCGTGAAGGAGTCAGAACTGTAAGTCTCCACATGCACAGCATATGTTCCACCATGCCTCTAAGCCAATCCTAAAACACATCCAGGGGGCCACCCAGGCAACGCTGGCATGCCGAAAGCAAACACAGGCACATCGCCTTTCTTCTTTGGGCAGAGCTGTCGATCATGGATAGCACACAAGTTGCGACTTGCAAGTTACAAGTCACGACTCACAAGTTCTGCTCTTGTCGGTTGGCTCAGGTTGTGATTCTATCTTTGGCCCGAGACCACCCTCCAAGCCAGTGATATTTCACTGGAAACAGATCTGAGTTATAACATAGATATACAGTACAGCCTTTGAACTGGGATTTCAACTTTCTAAAAATGGAAAATAGTACCGTGCTCTTCATTGTTCAGCTGTGGGGAGAAATTTGAAATGATAAGGTCCCCTGTATGTGTTCGTACAGCGTGCCTATTCCAGATCTCCTCCTGCCATATAAGCGAAGGCGGGGATGCAGGGAGAGACCCCCAACTTCCAATAAACTTCATATGATTAGTCTCCCTGCTACAAATATAGGCTCTTCAGGATTCGCCTGGTCAATCAGGAGCGGATTTTGACTTTGTATGAGGCTTTCGGACGTCGCTGGTTACCCCTGGCGATGATGCACGAGACGCACTCATATGCACCGAATCTGGTCGAAAGAAGAAAGTTATACACAGCTCACAAAGAAACGCAATGCGCTCAATTTAGCAGGGAGACAGACATGATCATGGATTGATAGGGAAGTAGGCAGTTGCCAGTGGGAGATTGCCAATGTGCTGAGTTGGCTTGTAGTTTACCCTCAACTGAGACTGATTAATATGGAGGATTACGTGCACCCTCAACTCTATACTTTACATCGAGGCGCACAGTGCACACAAATTACATTGATCCTCGTCCAGAAACACCACACAAGCCACCAAACTACACAGAGGTCAAAGCCTCCAGTATCCAGGCTGGATGATGAACTCTGGAGTCTGGACCGTAGTACTTCTGTACGGAACCCGAACCACCGAAACATATGTATGTATCGAAGCACTTCTTGAGCTTTGATTCTCAGAGAGCAAGGCCCAATTTCAACTTTAACGCCTCTCGACGCCGTAGATCTTCTTAGTCTGTACACATCTGCATCATCAACGTTTATAGGTTCATGGAGACAAGATGTAAAACATCAACCAGCAGATAGACTTGACGATGTAAACTTAGTGTATGCTTCAATTCGCTCCGTATGTGCTACTGCTACCAGCCTGAAAGACCAGAAACCGTGAAAGTGTGGAATTTCATGAAAGTGAAGACGTATTATGCCCCATAAATCCTCGACCTAGCTAGCAAGCTATGTAATGGGAATATAGTAGCTCTATGCAAAGGACATCATGTATATATCCTAGACCTCCAGGATCTCATCCATGACAGCCCATCTCATTAAGCTGCCAGCCTAGTACTTCTTCTACAGGTCCAACTTTTTTTTTACTTTTCCGGATTAAACATCTTTTATACAAATTAAGCCCTGATATAAACACCTAGTTCATGCGATCAAATGTAACCAATCTTGTTAGCAATGTCCAAAGCGTCGTAGTCAGCGGTCAATCTGACGTAAGCCTTCTTGGTACCGTTTGGTCTGATCAAAGTGTTAACAGTCTGAACCTCAACCTCGTAAAGCTCCTTAACGGCCTGCTTAATCTGGTGCTTGTTGGACTTGATGTCAACCTGGAAGACCAAGGTGTTACCATCCTCAACCTTCTTCATGGCGGTCTCGGAAGCAATTGGGGCAACGATGATCTTGTAGTTGTCAAGTCTCTGGTAGTGTGGAACGGACTTTCTAGCGTACTTTGGAGCTCTGGTCAACTTCAAGGTCTTTGGGAGTCTGAAGGTGGCAGAGGTTCTGACCTTCAAAGACTTCTTACCGTTAGAACCCTTGGCGACAGCCTTCTTAGCAGCAGCAGCTTTTGCTAAAGAGTGATTTGTTAGTATTACTGGTTCTTGAGTGTTTGGGTGATTGGTTTACACCCCAGAGCATGAGAAATGACATAGGTTCATTTGGCACTTCCAGACGTCACTGAAGAGGCGAGGACAGCGTGTGAATGCTGTTTAGTGTGTATGTGTTGTCTGGGTGAATATCTGGTGGTGAGTTTGGAATGGGGAGCCGAACTGAACGGACCTCTGGAGGGCATCTCAGGACTTCATAACTGAATGAAAAATTCTAGAGTACTTGGCATGGAGGGAGGTGGTCTCTCGGGTAACTTGATGCGGTGAGACATCCATGTACTTTGTCATATGTGATAGTCTTGCATGTATGCTTGTGGTTATTCCTGGTATATTATGTGTGCTGTGCCTTCAATATCTCAAAACTTTCAGTGCTTGGTGATCAGATGTCATGGATTCAAATGAAGGGATATGCCCGTTTGATTCGGTCTTTCAGCATGGTGGTATATGTCATTTCGTGCTCTGCTCTCGTCTCACTTACTGGATGGAGCCATTTTGATCTGTTGTGGTTGTACGTAAGACTCCTCTCTTCACTGTGTTGGAGGAAGACTCTTAAATTTCAACGCTTTTGTTTTCAGCGCGACCGTCTCCCCCAGCCGACAAAATTTTTTCGCAGTCCTAGCAAAGGCGCTAGGCAGAGCCCACGTATGCCCTAGGCAGAGGTCGCGAGGCGATGGGCAGAACCGGTTGGCGGTCTAGGCAGAAACACGGTATGGCCACACGCAGAGGTGTTTCCCGTGCATGGTTTGGCCGCGCTTTTAACCCGAACACCAGGAAGCCGTCTCACAATTTTCTAGGGCTGGAGAAGGTCACGTGCGCGGATTAGGGCAACATTCATGAGCTCAAGAGGAACCGTCTCTCTTTCAACTCTGGGGTTTAGCATATCCTTACTACTGTCGTCGCGGGCTAAGAACAAAGGAAATTGATATTTACATGTAACGTATTGGGGGTCATTAAGTTGCTATAGAGAAGAAGTATGTACACAGAGTAGTACACAAGATCAGAGACGACGGACCTTTGGCGATCTTGTACCACCAAACTTGAGCTTTGTGTTGTCACTCAATCTTGTAATCTTGCCCCTGACGTTGTTACCTTCTTTACCTTTGAGGGCATCGACAAAGGCTTCTCTACCCTTACCGAAGTTCTTAACAACGAGTTCAACCTTCTTGTCCAAGAAACCTCTTTCCTCCATCAATGCGAACATCTTAGCAGCAGTTTGGAAACCAGCTTCATATTCACCTCTCGCACTCTTTCTGAAACCAAGCTGACCAGAGGATACTGAGAGCTTCACTTTCTGTGGGAGTCTGTAGTAGTAGAGGACTTTCTCGTTGTAGGAGAGATCTGGATTCTTTTGAAGGTAGTTGAGATCCTCAGTGAGTGCCGTGAGTGTCAAATGTGAGTTATTCTTTCCAAAGTTGCAGTATAAGATGTACTTGTGGATGATATCAGAGACTCTCGACGTAGCTGGAGAAAAGACATTAGAAACACGCTGTGTGGATTCCTTGGAGACAGAATCTAGGAGATCAGAGGCGGTTTCTTGTCTTCTGATTGTGGATGTGGAGAAGGCTGCCGGCGTTGTTAGTAACATGTTCAAGGTGGATTCAGTGGTGGATGGCGGACAACGTACTTCTTGGGCCGAAAGCAGAGACTCTAAGGCCGGTGCCCAGCGTTCTGGCGGGGAAAAGTCTGGCAAGCATGCTTGTGTAATGAATCCAATGGGAAGCCTGCAACGTTGAATTGAAGATGGCTCCATACTCTCCAACGTACACCGTTTCGCCAGATCGAAAAATTAGAGAGAGCGCGAACTCCGGCCAGGCGCTCAAGGGCCCTGACCCGGCCTCATATAAACGACGAGCTTGCTGAGGGCGAGTTTCCAGTGATTCCAGCGCCCAGGCGCCTCTAAATTGGACTAAAATTATGAAGCCACTGTCAGGAAATGGGTATCGAAATTTGGAGTCAAAATCACTCCCTGAAACCAACGAACCAGGCACAAACACTTTCTCAGACCTGTCAAAAACGGTTGCGAGCCCGCGTGCTGCCCCAAACCTTAGTGATTTGCTCGGGAATTGTGCGATAGCCAGCACCAAACATAACACGACACACCGCCGAAAACACGCTCGAACAACCACCAGAACGAGGCGAACAGTGCTCAAGAACGTCCCCTTTGCACTTCCACCACTGCAGCAGAGCTCATTGACCTTCCAGAGACCTTACCGCCCGTTACACCGCCTTGTTTTGGACACCGCCACAACACGTTCGCGTCGAGTCACAACCCACTGTTTATATATAGACTGGCCGCCTCTCACCACCGGCGCTTCACCACCAGACACACAGATACTGTCACTGCAATCTACCATTGTGTCCGAAATCACCCGACCATCAGCACCGTACCCTGTTCTACACACAACCGCGCCTCTCGTCGCCACAGCAAGAACTTCACAGGAACACGCCGTTGTTTGCCATTGCCCCCCTTCCACCGCATCAACACCCCGATAACGACCGTTTCGCTTTTAACTCACAAACCCCTCCTTCGACAGTCCACCACACACAATGTCCAATTGTATGTTGCCCCCTTCGTCTTGCGTTGATGCTTCAACGAGCTCTCTAGCGCCACCCAGATGTTCCCATACTAACACCCCAAACACAGCCTCAGAATTCGTTGCTAACGACGTGACGTCGAACAAGTCCGGTGTCATCAGACAGATGCTGGTCAAGCAGTACAAGAAGATCGGAGAAGGTGCCTTTGGTACCGTGTCTCAGGCCAAGCTCCTAGATGGAGAAACTTGGATTGGTCCTTTTGCCATCAAGAAGGTCCCTGCGCAAACAGAGTACAAGAGCAGAGAATTAGAAATCTTGAGACTGACAAATCACCCAAACGTGATCAACTTGGAATACTTCTTCACACACAAATCACCAGAAGATGGCAAGATCTACCAACACTTGGCCATGGAATGTTTACCAGAAACACTCCAACTGGAGATTCGTCGTTACTACATGAGCAAATTGGAACTTCCTTTGAAACACATCAAACTTTATACATATCAACTTGCAAGAGCCATGCTCTATCTTCATGCCCTTGGGATCTGTCACAGAGACATCAAACCATCAAACATTCTTGTTGATCCAGCCACTGGTATCCTCAAAGTGTGTGATTTTGGATCTGCTAAGAGACTCGAACCAAAGCAACCTTCTGTTTCATACATTTGTTCGCGTTATTACAGGGCCCCAGAGTTGATTGTTGGTTGTCAGTTCTACTCCACTCAGATTGATATTTGGGGTCTTGGATGTGTCCTTGCTGAGATGCTGATTGGTAAGGCAATCTTCCAAGGTGAAGACCCACTTCTTCAATTGAGAGAGATCTCGAAGTTATTGGGTCCTCCAGATAAGAGATTTATCTTCAACTCCAACTCCAAGTACAATGGCCCACTGTTCTCCAAACCATTATTCAGCGGAAGGGTTTCTTCAAGATTCCAAAAGGTTCTGGGTAGTGCAGGTGATTCTGGTATTGATTTGTTGATGAAAGTTTTGGTGTATGAACCAGAGCAGAGATTGAGTCCGAGAAGAATATTGGCACATCAATTCTTTGATGATTTGAGAGCCGATGGCCAGTTTGTTGCAAGAGGGTCTTCTGGTCCTTCTCCATTGCCAAAATTGTTCAACTTCAGCAGCTTTGAATTGGATGTCATTGGTGAGTTGAGAGATAGGATTGTGGTATGACAAATCCAGTTGAATGACCATTAATGAACAATACTACACCTGCCTCATTTTTCTGTTTGTCTTTTGTCCTTATGGATCACCAATTTCCCTTTTTTTATGTCCTTACGGATCAACCAAGTGGTTATCTTAATTTCCCATTGCTTATTTTTGTCATCATATTCTTCTCCCCTTTTTAAGACTTATGAATATAGTACCAGTCATCAGGTGTTAAATTGCAATATCACTGTAACCGGCCTATAAAATTGTAGAGCTACGTCAATGTGTCATATAGAGTATAGTTTTCATTGCTGTCATCAAGATATAGAGGTGTGAATGGGATCATCTCAAAGAGCCAAAGAGTAGGAGTACTCGTCTTCAATGTTCTGGGAGACCCAAAGGATGATACAACTGAGCATAATACCAGAGTTTCCAACCACGTTACCGACACCCATACCAAGAGTTGGGAAAGTGTAGTTCTTAATCAAGTACTTCAAGATCAGCACAACAATAGAGCCGGCCAAACCACCTGCGAGCAAGGCAAAACCCAAGAACAAGATAACACGGGCAGCCCACGTTGTCGAATCACCACCACCAAATCCTGAGCCATTGCCCAGCGCATCGTTTAGCAATCTGTTCTTCTCGATGGAGTTGACAACGAACATACCGAGACAGGAACAGATGATTGGGATCCAGTCAACAAACGTCACGTGGACATCAGATGCATTGACCGTCTTGCTGTAGATCACTGTGTCCACAAAGAACCAGATTCCGGCGGCAAACTGTTCAGAGTATTGTTAGTGATCTGTGTTCCTGTTGCCGAGTAACAAAGGGTTATCATAAGCACGGTAACCCAACGTGTGGTAAACTCACAAAGGCACCGCTGACGTAGACACCGAGGGATCTGAGGGCGGCCGAGTTTGGCAGCCTGAATGGCTGAAATCTGAATAGTCTCTCTTGTTCCATGTCTGTGTGCTTGACCAATCGAAGAGGCTTTAGCATGTAAAGGAGAGCCTTCCTGTGTGGCGTTTTGGCTGTTGCAGGCCCGCAAGGTCCGATAACTGAGCCCTGCCGCGCCACGAAATGCTGCGAAATCCGGCCTGGTAGGGGCAGCAGAGGGACCTCGGAAATGAGTTTATCTAAAAGCTACTACTTATTCACAATTAGTTTGGCTACAGAACTACAGAGCACCAATTGACACAGCATATGCAAATGTATGGTAAGTATATACAGCTACTGTCTCTCAATCTGCTCATCAACCACATCAATGATGCGTCCAGATGTCTTATCAGCAGTGAACCAGGCTGGTAAGTAGGTATCAATGGTGAGAGCACCGTTGAAGACAAGAGTACCAAAGACGAGGAAAACAAAGCCTATGAGTTGAAGGAAGACAAATGACTCCCAGCCCAAGTAGAGCGAGACGACCCACACAAGAAGGGTTCTGCACGTGTCGATTGTGCTTCTGGCGGTGGCACTAAGAACACTGGTCAATGTGATACCGATGAAGTTGAACAGGCCGATTGAAACCATGATACAGAACGAAGAGTATATGATCTTTGGGTTGCTGATAAACTCATCCCATGCGTTTGGAACATCAAATGGCCCTTGAGTGCCATATCCAATGAGGATGTATCCGATTAACATGCCAAAAATGGTCATTATGGATCCGAAACTTCCCTCATACCCAACCAATGTCAATGGCTCAATGGTCCATCTTCCAACAATGTGTTCTTCAACAACGAACTGTGTAGCAGTGAAGACCTGAGCCAGCAGAATCAAGCAGATACCAAACACAACTGTTGATGCTTCTTCCTCTTGCTCAGCCTCCGAACCAGCACTGGATTTACCACTCAAACCAACAATGGTAATACCAAGGACGACGATAAGCAGAGAGAGCCATTCAACACGGGAAATGGTACGCTTGAGGAAGAAAATTGAGAACAATGCGACAAAGATGATCAGCGAGCCCCTTGTCATTTGATAGATGGACACTGGACAGTACATCAATCCCAAATTCATGAGCGTAGTGCCCAGCAAATCACATAGGGAAGGGATAACGAGGATGTAACTCTTTGATGAAGGCAATGATGGTTTGCTGGTGCCTGGAAGAGGCGTGTAGTCGGAACTTGGCAAAGAGACGGCCCTGCGTTTGTTTATGTAGACGAAGATGAACGCAGCAGCCTCACCAATGAACATTTGGAGCGTCTGGAGCACCGGCTGCTCGAATTTGCGGCCCGGTGCCACGGACTGGTTGTCCTGGAACTTGGTGAAGATGGAGTTGAGGCAGCCGGTGACGACCAGCGAGAGAGCGAGAGCAACGATGAGTGTACGCATAGTGGAGGGCAGCAGTTTCAACGATCGGATGAGAACACTGTTTCAAAGTGTCTCTGGCGGAGGACGTCTGCTGTCGTTGGGTGCTGTGGGGGCTTTGTTGTGAGGCGGTGTTTGATGTGGTGGAAGTCGCGCTCCCGTGCACATGAGCCCTGTCCACGCGCTGGTTACGCGGCCCCGCCGTCCGTCTCTTGGCCATCTTCTAGCGGAGTTTCCCGACTTCTCAATGTGTCAACAACTTTAAGCTTTGGGCCAGGCCACTCGCTTTCGACCTTTCGACCCAGCAGTTCAACAGTGCTGGTGACAAGGTGATATTGCAAGGCACACAGAAACAATGCAGGCGAAAATGAACTACTCGCCACAGAGACGGTCCTCTCTGTCCTTATCAACAACTTCAACAGACTCAGACTCAGAGCCTGAGACACAACTACACCCCAAACGATGCTTTCTGTGCGACAGGAAGATACAGACGCGGCTCAAAGAACAATGCCTGCAGGGGAAACCCAAACCCATGGTTGGTTCTATGCAGGAGTCACTGTTAAAGGGCAAAACGTCGGGCGTACCTTCATCACCACACAAGTTCAGCGCAGTTATCGCAACGAGTTTCTCCACACCAAAGTTCATTGTTCCATTCGAAGCCAGATTCTACACGTGGCAAGATGGATCATCGTCTCCCTTTGTTGGTCATCTGGATATGAGTGCTCCAGAGCTCAGAAAGGGTAAATTCCCTGGTGTGAAAGTGAAAGAGCAGGGAAGAATCCAAATGATCATTTGCAATGCTGAAGACTCACTCATACGACTGATACTGATGAGATTTGATGCAAAGAGATTGAAAGAGAGCCACAAGTTCTTTGTGAGACAGAGCACGGATGATTACACGCTCCATGTGAACTTCATCAGGGTGTATGGAGAAGTGTACATTTACGGCGACATAAAGCTCATTTTCAACAATCATGTTCTTCTCGAGAATGAAGGAGAAGAACGCAAAGTCATTGGAATTCCGAGTGAGGCTAATCTGGACTACTTCCTGGACGGGTGTGATGAATGCAAACCAACATCCGAAGAGATTGAAGAGGACTTGAGAAAGGAGATGAACTCCTTGGGTATCAAGACTACAAAAGTCTCCGGTACCTATGTCCATCAGGACAGTGCCACTCTTTATGAACGGATGGGTGCAAAGGGGCTCTACTGATATGTACTGCTTATTTATAACGACAATTTTAACGATCAAGTAAACTAATTCTGATAGCTTGCACTACTGTATGTCAAAAACAAAACGTCCTTTGAAGAGTGCAACTGATCTCATTACAGAATCATCACGATAAATATGATCACAAGAAGATCTCAACAAACTTCTTCCGTCCTTTTGTGCCCTCTTTACAGTCAGGAGCAACACACTTCAAAGGAGCAAAAATGTAAGGATTGTTGATGTCCATTGTAGTCTTCTTCATACCTTTGCCTTTTGCATCTTGTAATCTTTGTTTGATATTCGTGATCCCATTAACACATCTTCCACAGTAAACATGTCCACAAGAACATGCAAATATTCTTTTTGAAAGATCCCGATCAGCAGTGGTCAAATAATTCACTGCTTGGTATGGTGCATTACAATCGTACAACTCTCTCAATGCACCAAATGGCTTTGACTGCAAGCCTGGTTTGAAATCATCAGAGATACCAACACCCAAAGTGACACCACAAAGAACACACATGTATTCCTCATTCCCATCAATTGCACAACTGAAACCTTTGGGTAGATTTTTCAACTCCTTACGGATGTTTTGTCTCAGTATTCTCGTTCCTGCCAAGTTCTCATTTCTTTTTTGATCCATGATTGCATTCTCGGATTCCTCAATCTGACGTAACACATCTGGAGGGATAGGATCAAGATCATTCCCATGGATAACATCACCATTCGTTGTAAACGCTCTCAATCCTGCCATGTCCCACGGCTGACGACCGACCAGAGCACGCCCAATGAGATTATGTCCTCCAAACCGACGAGCAAACAGTAGGTTCGCCAGAGCAGGTGGCGCTCCACCATGGAAGTTGGCTCCGTTGTAAACAGGAATGTCATCACCGAGGTTGTAATCGTCATCTTCAAAACTGTCATAGCCATCATCCTCATCTTCAAACATGGGCTCGTGATCATACTGATGGCGGTTCATCATGTTTCTTCTTCGCCATAAGAGATCCTGCTGCTCTTCCTGAGCCTGAGCATGCCGTAGTGCCAGTGCCCTGTTTTGCTGTGCCGTTTCTTGTTGGACGACGGCCCGTTGGCGCGCTTGACGTGCTTGCCGAGCTCTGGCTTGTGCCTGTTCCTGCTCAGCCAGTTGACGGTCCCTGTCCTGGTTCAGTTGCTGGTATGTTGCCCGTTCTCTGGCTGGCGCCGGGCCCGGGATCACAACGACGCGGTTAGGCAAGTGTATTTGAAGCCCTTGTGATTGCTCTCGTAGCGGCTGTCTGGCACGCCTTTCGCCCGTGATGACGAGCCCGTCTTCCGCAACCTCATGGTGGCGTCTGGGTCCGTCCATGACGATCAAGTCGTCGTTCTCCGGGTCGGAGTTGAGCTCAACAACTTCTGGGTCCATCTCTGTATCTTCGTATTGGCTGAGAAAGTCCGCGTTGAGGCCACAAATCGCCGTGGATGGAGTTGCCGCCGTGAATTCAGGTGACAGAGAGGTTCGTCTTGTCTCAAAGCCCAGAATCAAAACAGTGGAGTTATTAGAAAAACCCGTGGGATTTTGACAGATGTGTGTGGCGCATACCACTTCTGAAAATTTATCTGTTGCTGTTGGGCCGTAGATAGAGGCAAATAACGATGGCGAATTACGAGTGGAAATCCATATTAAACAGATTCTTTTGTTTATGAAAGCGGATAAAAAGTAACTATTAATGTACATGCCCTTCTTTCCATGACAGTGAGTTGTCTGTGACCGATGGAAGTGAAATGGAAAATTTTCAGATGATGGTGAAACTATCAAGAAGGGAGAGGTAAAGCAATGGGGGAAAAAGTATGGTTGGGGGGGGGGGGGGTAATAAAACATTCAAGTGATGATCATATAAAATGCCAAGTGTGAGTAAAGTGCAAAGAGAAAAAAAAGAAGTGGAGGGTCATAAGCTGAAGAGTGTGATATGCAAGTTCTTTTGTAAAAGTTTCCTGTCACTTACAAACCACTTCTCATGTATCTACCAATGACGATACAGTGATCTCTCTCATATGGCTCCAATGTCAACTGCTCGAGTGGCTTGATCTTCTCCTCACGGAGCTTCTGAACCTCTCTAGCGAAGACGGTCTCGGCATCGACAGTAGAGTCAATACAGTTGGCCTTGATGGAGATAACAACACCACCCTGGTCCTTCAAGAACAAGTGAGAGTTCAATGCAATGATACGGGCCTGATCTGGCTGGGCAACATCGGCAAAGACAGCATCGACCATACCAATGAGCATTCTGTACTTCTGTGGGTGTCTGGCATCCTCAATGATTGGAATGACATTTGGTCTCTTCTTGGCCATACCAATAAGCTCTCTACCTGGTCTGTGAGAGAACTCAACGGCGTACACCAAACCTTCTGGACCAACAACATCGGAAACGTGAGAAACAGATGTACCGGAAGCAGCACCAAGGTAAAGAACCTTCTTACCTGGAGCGATGAACAACTCATCCAAACCACCCATGATACCAGCAGCCAATTTAGATCTGAAAGGATTCCAGACACGGTACTCAGTCTTGGTAGCTGGAGCACCCTCTTCCTTAGCTGGCTCCTCAATGGAGATTCTCTTCTCACCGTAGACAGATTCACCTGGAGCAATGTTCTTTGTGACGAGCAAATCCTCTTTACCTCTGGCAATGAAGACACCAGCGTGTCTGTGTGGCTCGATTACAACCTTAGCACCACCACGAGCACCACCACGGGCACCACCTCTACCACCACGGGCACCACCTCTTGGAGCACCACGGCCAGCACCGAAGCCACCACGGCCACCTCTTGGAGCACCACCGAAGCCACCTCTGCCACCTCTTGGAGCACCACCGAAGCCACCTCTGCCACCTCTTGGGGCACCACCGAAACCACCTCTGCCGCCTCTTGGAGCGCCGCCGAAGCCGCCTCTGCCACCTCTAGAACCGCCTCTGCCACCTGGAGTGAAAGCCATCTTGATTATATGTGTTTGTTTAGGGATGAATTCCTGTGATGAGCTGCTACTAGAGGCTTTGTTATAAGGAGCCTCTTAGAAAATTTTTTATGGCCCATCGCACTTTCGCGAAAAAACAGAAAGAAATTTATTTAAAAAAAAAAAACAACTGAAGCTAAAAAGTTCCGGGGTGCTTTGAGGTCGGATTTGGTGTCACGAAACTACCGAGGGCTAGTCACGTGACCTGGAGGCGCCCCGGATTTCCGTTCTCGGCCTATCGATCTTTTATCGCAACCGCCTGCCCTGTTCTCCGCGGCCCACCCGCCCCACCGCACAACACCGAGGCTCACACAAAATCCCCTCGCGCCATTTTACCAAGTTAGGCCCATTTGAGGGGGCAAAACACAGAGGAATCTTGCGTTTATACAAGTGGACGCCATCCAGATCCCTTTCGCCTTTTTGCCCTTCACCACAGCACAACGAATTGACAACAGAGACCAAAGACCTAACGAGTATATCACAATGTCCAAGTCACAAGCCCTCGCTCTTAAGTACATGGCCGCTTTGGAGAAGAACCCTCTTCTCACCAAGTCCATCACCGGTGCTGTTCTTGCCTTCCTCAATGAGTTGATCGCTACCGTTGCCAGTGGTCAGTACAACGTCACGACCATCAACAACCTTAAGGTCAAGCATCCATTCTCTTCGAAAGTGGTGATCTTTGCCCTTTACTCCTTCTTCGTTGGTACACCTCTTTCCCACTACAGTTATATCGTGCTGAACAAGGTGTTCAAGGCACCATTGTCCAACAAGCAGAAGCTGTTACAGATCCTGACTTCCATGGCCACTATCACCCCATTGACCTCTGCCATATACACTGGGTTCATTGCTTTGTTGAACATGAACCCAGGTTTGAAGTCGTTGTCTGGTGAAGAGTTGAAGAGAGCCATCAAGAGCGTCAAAGACACGTGGAAGATGGCCTTGTTTAACGTGATCAAGTCCGCATGGGTCACCTCTCCAATCTGTTTGATCGTGTGCCAGAAGTTCATCCCACCATTGCTCTGGACTGTGTTCAACAACGTTGTGTACTTCTTCCTTGGTACTGTCCAGAACTCGATGATGAAGATCAAGGCCAAGCAGGCTTACGAGTACCAGAAGAAGAGAGAGGAGACCGTTGATGAGGTCCAGAAGGAGACTGGCAAGTCAGAAGGCGATGCTCCTTCAGAGGTGTTGTCGCAGTCCACAACTACCGGTGCTGATGTCATCTAGGAGCCAAGGAAGACCCAGAGACAGGCCACCATGGCAGGGTATATGGATGAGAAGAGGATTGGAAGGGGACAGTATGTGAATCGGATGCTACAAGCTCCAATGTTTGGACTGACCTTGTTGGATTTGCAACGGGTTGTTGGTGTTGTTCTGTGGATGTTTATGTATTCGATCGTGGGGCGTGGCGGTGGAAGGCCGCCATTTGGTCTGTTATAGTCTGTTTCCATCTGCTGCTGTTATATCTACTGTTATATCTACTGTTTTTAAATTATGTACACCGATCTATCGATAATCGAAATAATGTTGCCGTACGAGATCAACAGTGGTGCCTGGTTCCTGGCGTGTTCTGTATAGAGAACCGAGATTGTGTCATAAAGTTTAGGCCGTGACGCGTTGGAGATAAACGACAGCCTGCGGGGACAAGTTCTGGAAGCCCATTCAGGAACAGCTAACATCAACACTAATTGCCCCTGAGATCCATTGTTCATGCCCAAACTTCATAAGGCACACGACCCACTGGCAAATCCCACCCGTAGAAGTTAGAACCGTTGAGCAGACGCGTCTTGCGTCCGCCAACATCGACGCGTTCCTGTGCGCGGTGGAAGGGGAAAAAAGCACGATCTGGGAAATGTTCTTTGAGACCGGGGGTTCGTTGTTGGCGGTGTTGGCTCAGAGACTCCCCAGAGACAGAAGGTGGCACAGAGGAACACAGCAGACATCTGCCACCGTCGAAACACACACTGCAAAGACACCGGACTGCGCTTTCCACTGGGATTCCTGCGTGAAACAGAGCCTCCAGCACGCTATTTCAGATCATCTCCTGCCGCTATACAACCACTTCTACCACTCCGCTTGCACAACACACAACACACAACACACAAAATGACCGAGGCCAAGCTGAAGAGCCTGCTGTCCTCCATGGGTGGGAAGCTTCTGGGCGACGACTCCCTCACCGAGCGGAAGCGTGTGCCCTCGACGACTTCAAACTCTGCAAGCGAATCAAGCAGCGTTGTCATCACAAAGAACAAAGCTTCGCCCAAACAGGCAACACACGACACACAACCCGCACAAGAACACCTACGGATCCGCACGAAGAACCTGGAGGTCGACGAAGAAGACGATTTCAACGACTATGTGATCGAATCACCGCTGCCACCTCCAAAAGACCTCCACCCGGGGAAACTCTATGCATTGTACGAGTTCAGTGGAGATGATCCTTCACACTGCGAGCTTGATCGAGACGATGCCGTTGTGTTATTGAACGACCAGGACAGTTACTGGTGGCTTGTACGCAAAGATATCGATGGGAAGATTGGCTTCGCCCCAGCAGAGTGCCTTGAAACGTATCAGGAACGACTTGCAAGGCTTAACTGTTGGAAGAATGAGGAACTTGAAAAGAATTCTAAAGAGACTTTGGAGAAGTTTGAAACTAAGACACAGTCTGATTTTCCCAGGATCAACAAGAGCGTGGCTTTCTCGAGCCAAGTTACTGTGACGGAACCGGAACATATTGAAGATACAGATGAAGAAGAGTACGACTATGACACATCAACGAACACTGAGAATGACGACATTACAAACTACTACAGAGACACACAACAAAGGCCGAGAAAACTTCCCACAGAGGATGAAGATGACGATGAAGAAAGCTCGCATTATGATACCAACAGTGACGTCTTAGGTGACAACTACCCAGTGACACCGCTCGTGCTCAAGAAGAAACCCAAACCAGTACGAGAAGCCATTGGAATCGTTGAATCAGATTTTGAAGAGAGTCCATTAATCCAACCATCTGCATTCTTCTCGACTGAGAACAACTCTGGGTCAATTGGAACGTATTCACCAAGTTCGTCCGAGTTTGATTCACCAGGGAACACACCGCCTTTGGATCAATACAAGAGGAAACCTCCAAGTGCTTATGACGGGTTTAGAGGAATCAGTGCGGATCTGGACGGTGAAGAGAGCAAGGGCAACATACCACAGTCGAAAGGAACACGGGACATTGCCAACAGCATGAAGATGCTCGATGACCTGATCAATGACGAGTTGAACACGACAGCTACACTGGACGATGAAGATGAAGATGACGACACAGAAGAAGGCGACAAAGAGGAGACGGTGACTGCACACGACGATCAGCTGCTACAATCCCCAATCATCCTCGAAGAACCACACCGCACCAACTTGTCCAACATCACGAATTCGACGTACACGAACTCCAACACCTCGCTGCAACTGGTATCGACATCGACATCGGTGGACCAGTTTGATGACAGAGACCACGAGACGCTGCATCCAGAGATCGTCTCCATCTTCCAGGACTCGCTGAGTAAAATGGACGAGTTGCAGGAGAAGATCCGCATGCTTAACAGCAAATTTGCATAGCCTGGGAATAAACAAATCGGCATTTCATATGGCTTTAGAGCGTAGAGAGTTTAACCCACAGTACCAAGAAGTGTCTCGCGCGCCCCCTCAAGAAACAAACACACGCCTCCACACCTGACACTTCACAGTTCACAGTACAACTGCAAGAGAAACAACGATGAGCACACAGGAGTTGCAAAGCGGCTCGGAACAGCTGTCTCGCAGGGTATCGATCTTCCGCAGCTTCAAGGACTCGCAGAAGCTGGACATTCGAGGTATGGTCTCGTTGATTATAGCGCACAGGACAGTACTAACAACACAACAGCACAACAGAGAACGTATGACGGCGCATACACGAGGGCGTCCATTGCCATTCTGGTGTTTGGTGAGTCTTGTGACTCCGTGATTATATCTCATATGACACTTTTACTAACATTTCCAGCCATGATGGTCACAAAGCTGTTCTCCAAAGAGTTCCTCCCCATTGCTACGGTGTTCATCGTCTATGGATCAATCATGTTTGTCATATCGCTAGAGAGAACAACATCCATGGCAGCATATTACCAACCGACACAGAAGATGCTCTATTATAAGACATCAGGACACATCGTCATAAGGATAACTATCATATCGGTCTTGTCGTACATTGCTCTTTTGGTGCTAGTGCTGCGGGTGTACTGACATATTGTATGTATGTGTTACAAGTCATATAGCAAGTTCATACCATTCAAAGCGTAGAAGTCAAGTGTATACAATTCTACCTGTATAACTGTAGAGTACCACTCAAAAGAACAAACAAGCAAGCTCAATTTTAACATAGCAAATACATAGCAAAAGCAAAAGCAAAAAAGAAAAACATCAAACAAGAGTCTCATAAATCATCACATCATACCCTTTTGTAGATAGTTCATTCTCTCATGTTATCCCTGATTGGAGTCAACAGTTCAGAGCTTGAACTATCAATGTCAATCTTGAAAGGACCAGAGTAAACAATCTCTTCAGTGATATCACCCACTGTACTTTCAGCAACCGAGACTGGATTAACAGCCAATATCGCCGAAGATTTCTTATATATCAGCTTCTTGGATGGTGAATACTCCACTGAATTAGAAATTGAAAGTCTGGAAGGTGTATATGGTCTCTCAGAATCTGTTTTTGATACTTGATCGTTCAGTCTTGAAAGAGATTTGTCCAAAACACGTTCTTCTCTTTCAAATGAATCCTCTGGAGAGATGGATCTTGGACTTGATGAAGATGAGAACCTTGTGTCGGTACGTGGTGTTCCTCCAGAGATTGAAGATGATGTTGCTGTGGTTATTCTTGTGGTTTCTTGTGTAAGTATTGATTTGATAGGTTCTTGAGGTGTAGGTTGCTGCAATGATGCGTGTTTGACCTTATGATGCTTCACAGTCAATGGAGAACCAAGTTCAAGATTCAAAGGTGTGGAGCATTCTGGTGTTGATTGTCTTGGTGTGGAACCATCAAGAACTGTATATTGGAACTCGTTTCTTTCCGTGATTTGCGGAGTCGAAGTTGCAGGAAGTTGACTCAACTGTTGCAGGATCTTAGATTCTGATTCTTTGAAGTTCTTATAAGAGTTCATGATCAATTCTTCTTCAGCATCGCCCTTCCCAACACACAATGGGATAGTTTCAAACTCAGTGTATTGTGGCTTAACATGACCTTGCTTATCCCAAATTGTTTGATTATTCTCTGATTCGTCCACCTCGTCTTCAAACTCATCAATAAAAGTGGTACCAAAGATGAATTGGAACCCAGAAATGATCAATTTCAAAACAATCAAAGCACCTAAAAACAACAAGACATTGTTTATCAAGGATTCATGATCTTTGTAAACTTTGTAGCTGGAATGCGTTTGCCAATAGGAGAAAGATGTGTTGACGTATTCAGAGACGTGTGTTGGAACGTATTGGTTGTATATCTCAATGACCTGTTGCTTAGCCTGTTGTTTGTTTTGTTGAACAAGGGTTTCAAAATCGTGAAGGAGGTCAATACGATCAACTGTTGGTGTGGTTTGTAAACCTGTCAACGACGTGATAGAGTCTGGGGTGTCTGGGATGATGAATTCTTCGCGTGGAGGACCGTGAATGAACAGCTCTGTTGGGTAAATGTGTTAATACCAATGCATTATTGCAAAGCAAAAAAGGGGGGTCATTCAACTTACTGATCTGATTTGACATGAGTTGCGGGACGATGGAGACGGGCACAAGACCGGTGAAGAAGGGCATCAACACGGTGAAGACCACCAAGCTGATGACACTGAACAGAAGCATTTTGGAAAAGATCGATCCAATTGGACGCTGTTCCTTTTAATAGCGCAAACTGGGCGGTTAATTCCGAAGTTGTTGTTGTTTTTGGGAGTGAAATGTCAACAAAGCCAAACTGGGGGACTGTTCGCGCTTATTACCTATTTCAGAACCGGGGAATCAGTCTCCCAACTGGGAGTTCCGGGTGGCATGAGGGCAAGTGCTGCATCACCTTTTGAAGTGTTTGTGGTAAGCTTCTGGTTTGTAATGATTATTTAGTGGCTATGGATATTGTTATGGGAAGGTGGGGTTCTGTTCAGTATTAAGACATTAGATACACTAGCATACATGCCCTCAGCCCTGCAATTGGTTCCAGGAGACGTCATACAAGCGAGTCTGTACACAACTAGACGTACTACTGCTAGTACCGCTACTTCTCCAGACTCCAGAGTCCAGACTCGATATGTATACGGGGAGGGCAGAAGACCCTTAGCTCCATCGAATCTTCCAAAGATCGCAAACGCCAAACTATGTACCACCTGATGTACCATGACGAGTCCCAAGGATGTATGTACCAGATTTCATCTCGAGATTACAACTGCCCCACAAAGACAAAGAGCCCCGGAGATTCAAGGCCTCTCTTCTCTCAAATGATCCAGTGGTATACGGGTAAGGTGCAGATTCTCCGGATACGATTGCTCCTGATTCCACCCCACTTTCGCACCCGTTATTCTCCTGGAGTCGCAAGCCATGTTCCTGCCCTACAAACCACCGGAACGCGAGTTTTGCAATCCAGGTCACGCGCGCGCCTGCTCCCGTTTCCCCACAGCAGAGGAGGAGTCATCGGACGGCCGGACGATTGGAAGCGTGGGCCCTTCTGTAGTACTACTGTAGCAGCTGGAGAGCGAGGGAACTTTCTTACCACAGAACAACACTAAACGGAGCACGCTGATCAAGACTTACATTGACAACGGTTTACAGATTACGGGCCAACTTGGCGCCTTGGTGTTCTGGGCAATGGCTGGGCCCTGGCGCTGTCTTGAACCCCGCTTTTTTGCGCGGCCCAGCGGAGTGGTGATGCTCTGGAGTCGCTTTTGTATGGGCTTTCTGTGTGCTCAGTGCTGTACACTACGGACTAACTTCATATTAACTGTACGGAGCAGACAGGGGTCCCTGGGGCTGGGCGCCGCTGGGGCAAAGGGGTCTCTCTGTCTCCACACAGGGACAGACAAGCACCCGGAGATATTGACCAATTAGTACGCGGTGCACTACACATTACTATTGACAACACACAGAGCCTCAGATTCCAGAAGCTTCACCCCGGGAGTCACTGCACGGAGATCTCTGACTGCCCCGACTTCAGCCGCACATGCTTTTTCCAGCATCGACTCACACATCACACAGCATCCCGAAGAGGAATAAATAGACGCTCGCCCGCCCTCAAATCTCACTCCATCTCGTAGCACCCTTGTTGAACTCACACATACACACAGCACACAGCCCCCCTTCCAACATGGGCTACAGATCTTTCTCCGGTGCCGAGTGCAAGGAATACATCAAGACACGCTTCACCACTCTCCTCCCAACAAGAGAGACATGGGAGCTCGAGAAGAAGAACGTCAACCCTCTGCCGGGTCTCCGCCAGATGCCATGGAAAGTGTGGCAGTTCTTCATCATCGGCTTCATCTCGTGGACATGGGACGCCTTTGACTTCTTCGCCATGTCCCTCAACGTCTCCAACATGGCCGTCACTTTCGACAGACCAGTCAAGGACATCACTTGGGGTATCACTTTGGTGCTCATGCTCAGATCCGTTGGTGCTATCATCTTTGGTTACTTTGGTGACAGATACGGAAGAAAATGGCCCTTGATCATCAACTTGGCCTGTTTGGTCGTTATCCAGATCGGTACAGGCTTCGTCAACACATACCCGGCATTCCTTGGTGTTAGAGCCCTATTTGGTATCTTCATGGGTTCCATGTACGGTTTGGCTTCTGCTACTGCTTTGGAAGGTGTTCCAACCGACGCTAGATCTTTCCTCTCTGGTCTCTTCCAACAAGGTTATGCCTTTGGTTACTTGCTCGTTGTTGTTTTCCAAAGAGCCATCGTTGACAATTCTCCTAAAGGTTGGAGATCAATCTTCTGGTTCTCTGCTGGTCCACCAGTGTTGTTCATCGCTTGGAGATTCTTCCTTCCAGAAACCGATCAGTTCTTACAACAGAAACTTCACTTGGAATCTAAGAAATCTTCTTTCCTCGGTGATGCCAAGAAAGCCTTCCAGAAAGAATGGTTGAAGATGACATACATGATCTTCATGATGGCCGGTTTCAACTTCATGTCTCACGGTTCCCAAGATTTATACCCAACTTTGCTTACTTCTCAATTGGGATTCGGTGCTGACCGTTCCACTGTGACAAACTCCGTTGCTAACTTGGGTGCCCTCACTGGTGGTATCATCATTGGTCACTTCTCCGGTTTCCTTGGTCGTCGTCTCTCTATTATGATCTGTTGTGTTGGTGGTGGTGCTTTGATCTATCCTTGGGCTTTCCTCACTGGTTCTTCCATTAATGCCGGTGCCTTCTTCCTTCAATTCATGGTCCAAGGTGCTTGGGGTGTTGCTCCAATCCATTTGTCTGAGTTGTCTCCACCAGAGTTCAGAGCGTTCGTCGTTGGTGTTGCTTATCAATTGGGTAACTTGGCCTCTTCTGCATCTTCAACCATTGAAACTACCATTGGTGAGAGATTCCCATTGTACAACGATGATGGTTCTGTTAAAGTTGGTGTTTACAACTACTCCAAGGTGATGGCAATCTTCATGGGTTGTGTCTTTGCATACCTTTTGATCATTGTCTTCATCGGTCCAGAGAACAGACACGCTAACATCAATTACCAAATGTCCGATGAAGAGAGATTAGAGTTGATCGAGGAAGGTAAGATCATTACACACAGATCAGACATTGAGTTGAGTGGTATGTCAGATGATGAGAAGGCAATTGTCTCTCACCACGATGGTGCTCCTCAAGAGGTTGAAGGAACTGGTAAATCTCACGGTGCCTGAGATCAGAGTTTTATATTTTGAAAAGTTGTTTTTGGTTTTATGAATTGATATGATATACATTGCATTATTTAAAGAGACTCGTCTGTAGCTACAGGTGCCAATTGAATCGTAGTTTGGAGCTGTATCATTGGTCTCTAGGGATCATGAGTATATACATATACCTAAACCCACTAGAGTCGATCTCCAGTGGCACTGTCACTATAGTTTCAGAGAGCACTGCTAGACGTCCTAATAATGAGCATCATCATGGCTGAGAGCCCAATGACTCGCCGTGGACACTTTTAAACCGGCCCAGCTGTGATCTATGCTAATTGAACAACGTGCACGCTGTAATTCCAATTATCACCCCAGCGGCCTGATTGAGGACAAGTCGTCGATATCATCACAACCGCGTCCACACAATGTAGTACCATGAACTAATTCCACTTTCCGGAAGCCGGTCTAGAGTTATTCTGGGAAACATCAGAACTACCTAGAAGCAAAAGCAGAACGTGTTTGCTACGAATTCATCTGGGTATGCTGCGCTCTGGAACAAGCCAGGGTACACAAAAGCGGAATTGGGTTGCCGATGTTACGTACCCGCCGTCAATTAACCCGCGTGACGATAGAAGGAGTAAGTATAGAAAGCTACAGTTGAAGCATACGAATTGTGATTGATGTGTCATTGGGTTCCAGAGACTATATAAGGAAGATATGTACTTCGAGCCTTAGAAATGTCCAATGAACCAACAATTTAGCACGTACAGAACAGGTCTGATCGATCGTAGAACTTAACCACAATGTCAGCTGATAGCCTGCGTACTATATAATTAACCACATAATAGGAGGAGCAGTGCGACAACGCTGCTGGTCTCTTCGTATACGCTGTATCGTCATGAATGGGAAAGCCAACATCAGAAAGATATCAACACTGCACCTATAATTACAGGAAAAGCCAATTGGGCCCGTAAAAGCAACTTTCAAGTCAGAGAAGACCACTGTCCGCGAGACCTTTATATAATATGTGGGATCGTCAAGCTGAGATCTCTGTGTTCTGATTATAACTAATAACTAAAGGGCTGGTGACGACACAAAAGCGGGATTGGGGTTCCGTTGTGTACTTGCAAAGCATCGGGCACTGCACCCATCTGAATAGAATAGCCGCTGTCACTACAAGATGATGAAATCGTTCTCTGGCTGTGTCATTGGTTCCTAGTATAAGTCAATAGTAAATCAACACCCTCGATACTTCTAGAGACCCGCAATGATCCAGCTGTTGGTTGTAATATAAAAGACTGCAGATAGACAGAGGCGCCGCAATGGAGGTGAAATTGGAGCCTCTCTCCTTCATGTCAGCGGCTTGTTTATACTATCTGACAACTAGAGAACACTAGTGAGGTTATCAAAGCACTTCATGTCGAATGAGCACGAAGTCGAACATGACGGTTAAGGTGAATTCAGTACTCATTCGTGCTCTTCAGAAATTGGGCTCTGCTAATTATAGCAATATTCTTGTGTAAAATATGTGTCGCCAGATATCTTCCTCGCAGAAGTACACAAAAGCGGAGCTGGCCTCCGTTGAATTCTTTATTCTGTATACAGTGCAACGCTCTGCTGCTTTTGAATCTGGCGGCACGATTGATCAACCGAGGCAAGACATACGGTTAGCCTAGCATATACTTATAGTAAGAGTAAATAGGGGCAGCGCCCTAAGAGGCTGTCTTCTATAAGTACTACCATTAGAACTGGAATCGTGATTGCCGTGTTAATGTGATCCAGAGCTCTTATATATACGCTAGGACATAGTCTAAGCCAAAGAGATCCACAATGGAACAGCAAAGACAGTATGCAGTCTGTGTGGAGCATACAGTAGTCGCCAATGATAGCCATATCTGATGAGCACGATAGCAATGAAGCTTCAGAGTCTTCTTAACTGAGTAAGCTCGAACACGGTGGCCAATTGCCGTACACAGAGGACAGTGGACAACTCGAGCTGGCCAATTGCCGTACACAGAGGACAGTGGATAACTCCAAGCCACACACCGACAGGAGCTTCGATTTACACTTGAGACGCCCTAGCCTAGAACAACGGTGTAGCAGAAGATATGTGAACAGGTTGATATGTCCCTATACCTTCTCTTATACCAGCGGGTAAGTAATAATTCACAAAAGCGGAATTCGGTATCATACTTACCCGGTAATAGCTGTAATCAATGAAGACACTATTGTGATGTAGGACTACTTAAAGTGATTGAAGTGTATGAATCGTAATTGTTGTGTCACTGGATCTCTGGCTTATGAAATAGTCGATACGAACTTATAGCCCTAGAAATGTCCAGTGAACAAACTTAGCAGCTCGTAGATCACAGGTCTGACGGTGATCTTGGAGAAAATATACACATGTCACGCCAACCTGGGTACGCACAGAGAAAATATGGCATATCCACATTGAACTGATCCTCCAGGAGATGCATGCTGACATTGACCACACCATGATGCCTGGACAATGACATCGTTAAGATCAACTATACACCTCGAAGTTAAACGATCATCGATTAAATGTGTCTCTTATAACGATTATTTGTACTCTGACGTACCATCGAATAAACCGGGCATGGTATACGTTCATGACACAAAAGCGGAATTGGCGTTCCGTATATCGGACGCATATCATCTAGCTGGTTAACCGCTCTGACTACAAGGAGATTGAATTGGTAAGACTGTGTCATTGGGTTTCCAGTGATCAGGAGTATATATATACCCTCAATACTTATAGGGTTGCCCAACAATCCAGCTCTTGAGTTGTAGAAGACAGTTATACTGCGATATTAAAGACATCATCGAATTACGTGATCGACTTCTTAGATAGAGCGCATTGTAAATACTGAAACCAATCATATGAGGAAAACAGACCCGGCCATTCTTATCAATTCAAGATATTACCAAATCAGCATGCAGACAGTGATCAGGAAGTACTGAAGACACATGTGCTCATGTCCAATTGACTATTGGTACAAGAGACATGCTTGTAAGCTCAGTTTATTCTTGGTTATATATGAATCAAAGGTGCTGATTATGCGCAAAAGCGGAACTGGCTTCCCGTTGAATCTGATACATCTATGAGTATACACGGATCTTAATTGGTGTAGTTACGATTGAGATGGAGAAATGCCATACGAAGGTACTTTGCTTTGTATAAGTTGATCTTACCATGTGGCTTCCTGATCGGTGGCGCTACAAGTATGGAATCTTGGAATCGTTGTTGCTGTGTGATTGGGTTATAGAAGGACTTATATATGAGGACATATCCAAAGCCATAGCTAAATCCACAATGAACCAGCATAGCTGTAGTATATAGAACAGGCACTGGTGATTAGTAGAACCATTCTCAATGACTGAACCAGTTATATAAGACAGAATTGATACTGGTATGAAGAATGATCAGGAACGATCAGGTATAATACTTGCAAGGAACTCGAAACTTTTATAAAAGTCGAGATGATCCGGCCCAGTACATTCCAAGCAAACTGAGAAAAGAATGAGACATGAGAGAACTGCAAAATGCATAATCGATCTTTTTGTGATATACTGTATATAAAAGAGCAGCTTGATGTTTTATATACCCGCGGTTAAAGTTGAGCTTGACACAAAAGCGGGATTGGTTTCCCGCACGTATGTTATACAGACCCGGTGTGATTTATACACGTATATAAGCTTATCACTAGAACTAAGACCAGAAAGAAAGATCATCAACAGTCATAACAATTATATGTACAGGTATTTATGTATATAAAGCATCAGGCAATGGCACCAAGAGACATCAACAGCAGTTGGATGAACAGCTGCAACGACCAGAACCCAACTCTTTTAATCCTCAACGTTCTAACTTGTTCATCGGCAACGTAGTTAGCAAAAGCATCATAGACCTCAATGGAGATATCATCCATCAACATCGAGTCATAGACTGTCCAAGCACCTTCGAAATCATCGATTTTCTTGACAATGCGGCACTTGATTGGGATGTATGTCTTTCTCGAGTTGATGTATCCGACAATAGGCCTAATAAGGGCATTGTTGACGTATGACAAGTCATCTGTGAAGATGGGGACAGCGGCTTTGGGGTTCTTCAAGTTCAATTGGAAATCCATAACGAAGTATTTGGTTGGGTCTTTCTTGGAATCATCTTCACCAGATTTGTTCCCACTTTGTACTTTTGGTTTGTAAGAGGAGATGATCTTGGCTCTGCGTGCCTCTTTGGCAATCGAATCTCCAATCGAGTGTAATAACTCAGAGACACTGATCCCTTCATCCTCTGGAACCATAATATCTCCAATCATGTCAACTTCACCGGATGTGATCCACCCAAATGCACCTTCCATACCACTGTTGAGATGGTCCAGATTCAACGAGTCAACACGACACCTTGTGACTCTCTTCCAAGGTATTAATCCTGTACCACCATCGTTCATATCGTTATTGAAGTCATTAATCCTCTGTCGTTTGTGAATGGTAAACAGTGAATCATCATAAGAACCAGAGATGTTCGTAGCGTTCAAAAGGTCATAGTACAACCAGTGCTGTCTCAAGATCGGCAGTTCACAGTTGTAGATACTCACATTGAAAGGTCTAAACCCATCTGGTTGAGCCAAAGTGAAGAGGACATCGGACATCTTGAAGTTCTCAATCTCAAAATCACCAGGCTTGTGAACGTTCAAGTAGTTTCGAGCATCATCATCAGGATCCCAATGAACGTGTGTACGGTCCACAATTCCTCTCATTCCGTGTAGTTCCATCTCTTTAATAATACCACGTCCATTCAAGAACTTGCTGATCGACAGCGATATCGCCACCTGTTCAATCGTCAGGTCGTACTGTGTGTAATTACCGTCGTCCTCGTACTCGACTTCCTCTTCTGCGACCTTCTCATCTCCGTCAATGTTGGCAGCTTTGGCAATGGCAGCGGCCTGCGAACCCTTTTCAAAGCCCGATTTGGATTTGTTCTTGATTCTTGGTCTTTTCGACACAAAACACTTGTTGAACGTGAGCTTTCCGTCTCCCCAGGCCGGGACGATGGCAGACTCGAAGACAACCGTGAGTCCCGTGTTTCTGGTGATGAAGTTGCCGAGTGTCTTCGCAACGAGCTCCTGAGCAAACACAGTGTTGACCATGTATATCACCAGAGAGGCAAACGTCGTCGTACCGAGCACAATAAGCAGCACGTTGGAGATGACGATCCACGAGAAGAAGGCACCGAAGTCATCGGCGTTGAACGGCCTCATGGACCTCTTGAGCAACCATTTGGCACGCACACGGAGCCGTTGGCTGAGAGACGTCGCACGGGCAAGCCACTCTTCCTTCGTACGCGGCACTTTCTGTTCTTCTTTCGGGATATGTGACGGTTCCTGTGGTGGAGGGTCCGGTTTGCGAGTTTGCTGTGTGTAATATCTGCTCTGGATACTTCTTTGTGCTTGGAGTTGCGTGAGTAGTAAAGTGTGGCGATGGGGTAGCGATCCCACCAGTGGGGTGTGTTTCCATAACAGCACCTTTGAAGCCGGTTGAGAAGCCCGCATGGACAACAACGACCGTCTCAGAGGCCCTGTTAGTGACATCTTGGGCCTTTATAGTCGGGTTGTCGGCGTACTTCAGGCTCCAGTAGCAAAGGGTGTCCTGGGGTCCTGGGGTAAAAGTGTGTGGGAGTGAACACTTTTATTTCGCGCAGAGGCCTTCGGAGTCCTTTACAATACGGATACTACCCATTAGCTTAACATGACAGTCTATTTTACAGTACAAACCTCAGATCTCCTTGAATCCCTTGGCCACCAGCGCTCTCTCCAGCGAGTCCCAGAAAGCATTCAGCACAACAGCGTCCTTGAAACGTTTGTACTTGTCCAGCCCAACTCTCTCCACGTTCCAGTCCTTAACAGTTGGAGGGATAGGGTCCTTTTCGAAGTGGAAGAAGTAGCCTTGCACTTTCTGGAACAGCTCAGCCGGAGTCGTCCACTTGTAGTTCTTGAACTGCCACGTCTGGCCGGTGGTGAATACGGCAACGGTGCGGTCCCAGTGCTCTTGCTTGGAGAACTTCTCCGTGTTGTCGACAACCATAAACGTGATCTTCCCCAATTTTGGGAACACATGCGTCACATTGGCAAGATCCGAGCTGCTGAGTTCCTGTCTCTCGATCGGGTCTGATGTGTTTGGGTCAATGTACTTGCTGTCTTGTAAGAATGCCTTGATGTTGCTCATTGTCAAAAGTGCAGAAGCAGATGGTGAGATGATGATGATTGGGATGCCTGATCTTTTGGTTTTTTTACCCTCTGGTGCTGGTGAGTCCATGTTTGATCTCTTTGAACCCTTCTTCGGCTCTTGTAAGTAGATTCTCTTGCACAGTTCAGCTGCTGTGGAGAAATCAACACCTTTGGCACCACGTAGAGAAGTGTTGTGGTCAACAATGTTACGTTCTTTGGATAGCACACCTTCTAAGAACGGATCAACAGACTTGGCATCAGCATCTGTCATCTCCTCGTCCTTCTTGTCTTGTTCAGTGGAGAACTCAAACTCAGGCTTTGTGCCATCGAGCCACTGGACGATATCAGTCAAGTGCAACACACCGAGCGAGTCCACTTTCTGGACATCACACTGCTCCAAGTACTCAGAACGTGGCAAATCCTTATTCTTCCATGCAAACACGACTGATTTCAAAACAACAGGTGCTCCATCGGCCAGATATATCGTCTCTGTGTCCAATTTGAAGGTCTTATCGAGTTTTTCAAGCTTGAGCTCATCAGCGGTGGAAATGTCCTCTGTTGGCTCTCCGCTGGCCAAAAGTGTTGGTGAACCGGAGCGTGCGAGTTCTTTTCTAAGCAGTGATAACACGTCCGACATTGTGCAGATGATACAGGAGTTTCCAGTGGGTTGAAAGAAGGAAAACACCGGCAATTGGACCCTTGAGAGTTGTTTGTTCTCACCGACTCACTTGTGTCCTTTGTTGTTTTCGGAGGTGGACGTCGAGATGGTGGTGTCCGGGTGTTCGGGCTCCCTCACCACTTTTATGTACTTTGCACTTTCATGGCTGTCTCTTAATTCTCTGACGCTATTTATTCAAAGGTGCACAGAGAGATGAGTCGCCAGGTGCTGACACGGCTGGTGGCACAGGCTGCCCGGAGCTACTCCAAAGAGTCCACGGCGGTGACAAACCTCTCCATCGCCACGAGACAGCAGCTCTACATGATCGACCCGGTGACGCCTGGCTCTGTCTTCTTCCTTCCACACGGCACGAGGATCTTCAACAAGATGGTGTCGTTCATGAAGGCGCACCAGCGGAAGTTCGGCTTCGAGGAGGTCATCACCCCGCTCATCTACAAGAAGTCGCTGTGGGAGAAGTCTGGCCATTGGGAGAACTACCACGAGGACATGTTCCGTGTTGAGGGATCTGATTTGGAGAAAGAGGAGTATGGACTGAAGCCGATGAATTGTCCTGGCCACTGTGTGATCTTTGGAAGATTTGAGAGGTCATACCACGAGCTTCCGATCAGACTGTCCGATTTCTCAGCATTACACAGAAACGAATCGAGTGGGTCGTTATCTGGATTGACAAGAGTAAGAAGGTTCCACCAGGATGACGGACACATCTTCTGTGCACAGTCCCAGATCAAAGAGGAAATCCAGAAGTCTTTGAAGATGGTTGATGAAGTCTACAACATCTTCAAGATCCCAGAGTACAAACTTCTCTTATCAACACGCCCAGAAGAGTACATTGGAGAACTTTCTGAATGGGATTCTGCTGAAGAATCTCTGAAAGAGGTTCTCGAGTCAACAGGCAAGCCATGGACGCTAAATGAAGGAGACGGTGCCTTTTATGGACCAAAAATTGACATTGTGCTCAAAGATCATACAGGTAAAGAGCATCAAGCAGCCACGATCCAATTGGACTTCCAACTCCCACATCGTTTCAAACTACAATACCAAACACAAGAGAACGGTGTCATGAAACAACCAATTATGATCCATCGTGCTGTGTTTGGTTCCTTGGAGAGATTCTTAGCCATCTTGATTGATCACTATAACGGTAAATGGCCATTCTGGTTATCTCCTCGTCAAGTACTTGTTGTTCCTGTTAGTGACAAGCATGTCGAGTACGCTCAGGAAGTGGTTGCTAATATCAATGGTGATAACCAAGAAGGTGCTACCACCATCAGTCACCAATCATTCCATATCGATATTGACTCTAGAGCAGAAACTGTTGGTAACAGAATCAAAGAAGGTATCAAGAAGGGATACACATACATTGCCATGATTGGTGATAAGGAGATGGAGAACGGTACTGTCGCTATCAGACCATCCTCTGTGAGGAAACCAACAGAAGTGACCCCAGAACAGGCTAGAGAGTTGTTCATCAAATTGGAAAATGAGTATCAATGATCCTTGATATAGAATTGAAAAAACTGCATGTACATACATATATAAAGAGATCCAGCTCTTGAATTTCAGCGTAGTACCTTTTTGGCAGCTGATATAGTGGACTTATTCATTACTGGAATGTCATTGAGTCTTACACTAAGGTCATAAAGTGGGTTGTCGTTACCAAAACCAAGCCAGAGGTCCGAGGGAAGAAAAGAGCCATGCGTCTTCATGAACGTCTCTCTTTGGTGATAGTCCTCTTCTTGTAAAGATTGCAACTTGTTTTGTGCTTCTTCAATTACCCTGTGCATCGTTTCTTGGATCCCTCTTCTTCTCTCCAACTCCAAGACCAATGTGTAGTATGACTTGATGAATTGTTGGTAATGAGATATGAGATCAGTTGCTTCATCACAGCGTTCGTTGGATTCTCTAACAGCCGATTGGAATCTGACTGTATTGTCTTCAGTTGCATGGAGCATCGTGGATAAAGCACCCTCGCCATAGTTCTTCAACTCTGTGGACAATAACCTCAAGTCTTTGTAAAGTCTTCCTTGACCTGCAATGTGATCCTCAATCTTTTGGCATCGTTGTTGGATATCACCAAGTGCCTCTTCTAGATCACTTAAAACTTCTGGGACTTCCCCAACGTCCTTCTCCAAAACAGCAAACAACTCACGTTTCTCCTGCTCTGTGATATTGGTGATTCGACCCTCGGCAACTTCAACACCACGCACACATTGGTCATAATGGGCAGTGATGGACTCCAACAAAGCAGCAACTTCTTCTTCCAGTTCACGGATCTCATCAAGTGCATCAGGGACCAAAGAACTGTTGCTCTCGCTGGCTTGGACGACTTCTTTTTCCAATGAATCCAACTGTGTGGTGAACCCTTTGGACTTCTGCTTCATCATACGCTCTTGTTCGTCCAACTCCAGTTCCAGCCCGTTGTATGCCTCATCAAGATCACCCTGGCACTTCTTCAACACATCGAGGATATCACCAGAGACAAAGTCGTACAGCACAACGCTCCTCGTTCGGCCCCTTTGCTCCTGTAGTGCGCTATCAACGGTTATCTCCTTCAGCGTGGTGAACATCGTCTCGACTTCATCAACGGCGCCCTCCAGCGCCGACGAAAGCACATTGAAACTGTGTCCCCTGTCCGCTCTTATCGCTCTCAGGGACTTCTCAATCGTGGAGAGGAGGTGCAACTGGCCCTGGATGGCGTCCAGCAAGAACAGGCATCGGTCCAGTTGCTGGTTGGCCCTGGATATCGAGTTGCGTGTGTCGAGGAGGAGCAGGTTGGCGTGCTCTCCGGCTCTCTCGGCAACGTGGAGCTTTTCTGTGGCGTCGTTGACCCATTGCCGGGTCTGTGCCATTGTTTGTGTGGTGTTTGTGTGTTTCTGCGCTGTGGTATGTGGTGAAGGGGGTAAGGTACAAAGTGATTGCGTGAAAACAAAAACACAGCGGCTAAAACATCAACACTCTACAAAACAAGCACAAGCACACAGCGGCAATGGAGGAAGCACCGAGAAAGCGGAAGCTCAACGTCTTCGACTTCTTGCAAGGTGCCACGGAGACGCTGCCCACAACGGTGGTGGAGCCTGAGCCGAAGCGCCGAAGAGACGACGTTGATGTGGCGGTAGAACATGAAGAAGAAGAAGAGAGGCCATCGCCCAACCACATTGGCTTCACGCTGGACCCGATGGCGTTCACCCCGGCACAGGAGACTACGACGTTTCACACAGAAGAACCAGTGACCCACACAGACAACAACAGCCAACCAAAGCTCTCGTACAGTGAAGTCGAGACGCTCGCCAACGTCAACAGCTCGCGGATGGGCTTCAACAACTTCAAAGGGAAGAAGTATGGGCTTGGTGCGGCGCTGTTACAGAAGATGGGGTGGGTCTCTGGCAAAGGTCTCGGAGCCAGGCTCCAAGGTATCACAGAGCCCATTGAAGTCGGTGCACATCGTCAAGGAGTTGGTATCGGTGCCTCACTGGAGAAAGAGAAGAGGAAAGAGAAGAACAGAAGACAAGGGAAGTTTGATCCACACGACCTCAGTGATGAAGAGAGCTCAGACGAAGAGTACTACAAAGAGGTACCCAAGAAGTCTCTATACCAACTTATTGTGGAGATCGAGTCTCTTGGTGTGGTGACAGTCCCGGCCTCCATCAAGGAATTATCCAACAGACACTCTGCCAACGCAAAGAAGACTTTCATTGAGCTGAGGAAAGAAGGCGGCGACGAAGAGATTGAACAAGTCACCACACAGTTAGATTCACTTTATAATGATCTCTCTAACCTTGTGGCCTCGACCAAGATGGCCGAGTTTGAGAGGAAGGAGCTCCAAAGAAGAGAAGAACAGAATCGGAAAAGAACAGAGATTTATGGTTCTTTACAATTGCATCTCCAATCCATCAGCACAGTAATAGATGACGGGGAACTTTCACCACTCGTCAAATCTGCATCAGTCCGAGAGATCATCACTACACATCAAGACTTCTTCACTGAGGCTTTTACAACCCTCCATGAACATGACATCTCCAAGATTCTCGTCCTTGCTCTGAAGGGCACAGTAACTGAGCTGTTTGATGAATGGGATCCATTTGATGTCACTAATACGTCCATCGTCGAGGAACTTACACAATGGACTACTACTTTATCTACACTTTTGCATCATGAATATGGTGAACTGGATTACTTCCAATCACTTCTCTATTCTTTATGGTATCCCAAAGTGACACAGTCTTTCAACGACTGGTCAGTCTCTCACCCAAACCTCATAATCACATTGCTTCTCGATTGGGAAGACGTACTGGACTCTACCATAATTGACCATTACATCAGAACACAAGTCGTGCCGAAGATCATCACGGAGATTGAACATTCAGATATCATGTCTCACGAAGATGGTCCTTCTGTATGGGTGTTTGAATGGTTACCTTTCGTCAGTGACACAGAAGATATTAAGAGAGTTCTGAAGTCCAAGTTTGATGTTGTCTTGACTCATTGGAATCTTGAAATGGGACCTGTTCCTGGTGTTAAAGGATACAAGGAGGTTGTTGGAGATTCAATGTTTGATGATTCTATGAAAAAGAAGCTATTACCGAGACTCATATCGTTGCTCCGAGACATGGAGTTCTTGTTTGATGGTGGTGCAAATGACACTGGGTTGGACTCCATTGCCACTTGGTCTGAGTTCTTTGAGTTCAATCAGTTTGAAAAGCTGTTACAACATACCATCATGAATAACTGGCTAAGATCACTTTTCCATTCTGTCAAGAAGTGTCAGAAGCTCAATGCTGGATTTGTTGCCATTGCTGGGTCGTTGAAGCTCTGGACTAAACTTTTTCTTGAACACCTTTCATCGTTCAAAGAGCTTCTAGTCAAGACTATCGCACAAGGTCTTGATATGATCAATACATTCATCGATACGGGTGTTCTTTCTCAGGTCCATACCACACTTACAAAAGATCAAATTTTGGACATCTTGACCAAAGCTGCTCAACCAGAAGAGTCACAACTCCAAACACGCGGTATCCCACTCCAGAGACTTCAAAGTTCATTCAAAGAAGTTTTGGAAGAGTACTGTACACAGCACAACCTTTTCATCTCTTCACAGAAGGGTAATTTATCCACCGGTAAGTCTCTTTTGAAAATCTCAAGAAATGTCAACGGGAAAAATGGATTGTTGGGATACATTGAAGAAGATGTTCTCTTTGTTGATGTCCAAGGTGTTCAGTTTGAACCGATATCCCTTGATGACCTGGATGAAAAGGTCTTATGACTTAATGACAATTGTTACAGCATGTACTTTGCACACGTAGTCGTAATAGTACCGTACTAAAAGTTCATAGTTATATGTGGCATTGTCTATTGTGTGCCTTTTATATATACACGGTTAATTTATACATGGGTTCTTATAAATATTCTGGACGATAGCCCTTTTTCACGTTCAGTCAGACTTGGTCTCAGTGGCTGGGACAACCTCCTCCTTAGCAACCTCAGTGACTGGAGCACCTGGTGCATCAGTCTTGAACTCTTCAATCTTGATCTCCTCAACCTTGTCATCAAGAATGACAACATTAACGTTTTCTGGAACATCTTCGAGCTGGAAGTCCTCTGATGGCTGGTCTTCACCTCTGATTTCTTCCGAGTAGATTTCTGGGTATCTTCTGAAGCATGTCTGCATGTTCTGGAACTTCTCGATACAGTCAAAGCCCTTTGGTTCAGACTCTGAGTAAATGAAGCAGGAGAAGGCCTCCTTGAACTCCTCACCACATGGACCGTTGGCCATACCACCGAGACATGGACAGTCCCAGTTGATCTCACCGGTCTCTGGGTTGTACGCAGCGGACTGTGCTGGGACTTCTTCACCTTCTGGCTTCTCTTCCTCGGTCTTCTTCTCCTCTTCAGCCGGAGTCTCAGCAGCCGGCTCCTTTGTCTTCACGGTCTCTTTCTTCTCAGATGATGTGGTCTCCTTCTTCTCTGGCTTCTTAGCGTCGAGAGCAACTGGCTGTGTCAAGAGGTAAGTAGCAAGACCAGTGGCGATGATGGATGAAGGCAAGATCCAGTTCGAACGCTGTGTCTGTCTGGCGGTGGAGAATGCTCTTCTCGAGGCAAAACGAGATGTGGCTGCAGCACGTGTGAATAGTGTTCTGTACATCGTTTTTTGTTGTGTAATTGATGATTTGCCACGGATAAAGAGAACAAAGAGAAGTGGTTGAAAGCGTATTGGAAGTCGAGATGACAAATTTCTAGCCCGGAGCTCGGCCGATGACCGCGACGGCACTGGTTCGGGACACACAGCAACGCCAAAACAAGTGAAACTTCCCGCTTATCACTTCTTCTGAACAGCACAACAACAAAGCACCAGAGACAACAAAGCCATGAAAATCACATACATCGGCGTGTTGAAGAGCGAAGCCGGTCAGGATGCCGTCGAACTTGCATCTGCCAGCGACCTCAGCAGCTTCTCCTTCTTTGAACGCGGCGGCATTGCCCAGTTCTTGACCTTCTTCTCAAGCACCATCGCTAAGAGAACCAACCTAGGACAGAGACAGAGTGTCCAGGAGAATAATTACACGGCACACGCCTTTGCTCGCTCCGAAGGTCTTGTTGGTATCATCATCACAGACCAGGAGTACCCTGTCAGACCAGCCTACACGCTCCTGAACAAGGTGCTCGACGAGTACATTTCCGCTCATCCTCCAGCTTCTTGGAGAAACGTGTCACAAACTTCGTCTGCTTTGGCCATGCCAGACCTCGAGAACTACGTCAAGAAGTACCAGGACCCATCACAGGCTGACTCCATCATGCGTGTGCAGCAGGAGTTGGATGAGACCAAGGTTGTGTTACACAAGACCATCGAGTCTGTTTTGGAAAGAGGTGAGAAGTTGGATTCTCTTGTTGACAAGAGCGAGGCATTGTCTTCTTCTTCCAAGATGTTCTACAAGCAGGCCAAGAAGACAAACTCGTGCTGTGTGTTGATGTGAGTCGGTTGGAACTTCTTGGATCTTTATTATATCCATGCCTTGGAGGCGTGGAATGTTGCATTTTCTTTTCGACCAACACTTGGTTACACAGTCACTTGTTCTGGTTTGCCATTATTAATTCTGTTTATATTGATTTCTATTATGGCATGATATCTTTTCGTATGACTTTGGTCATTGTCCTGTAGGACTCGATGGTCGTTTACGATGTTTCGAACTTCGGAGTAGATGGTGTCACCGGCTAACCGCGGTGCCTCACCAAGTATGGGGAAGGTGGCGCACATGGGGAAGCCAGGGTATCTGGGAGTGAGTTCAGCTTAACGTTATTGTTTTTGTCGGATCACTTGTGCTGGAGACTACCAATCAGTACGACAGTCGACAGATTCAAGGTCCATTACTTGACGTTGCGCCCTCGCCCAAGTGTTTGTCGACACTCGACACTGCTCGGCGTGCGGTTGCCCCTATACAGACGAGTAGATATGACATATGCCGGCCTTGGAGAACTGATCCATGATATTTCTCACTATAACTCATTACTTGTACAATACACAATAAGTTATATGGATCATATCCAAGCCATGCTTTAGACACTAGCTTTAAACGAGCTATAGTAGGAAAAGATCAAAGGAAGCAGCTAATCCGGGTAACCCCAATATTTATATAGCTTGCTGGCGCACTATGTACTCCACAACTTCGACCCACCCAAACGTTGTGGGGTCCAATTATTTGCTTCTGGTTTATCTCATTCACAACTCATCACAGGGCGTGTGGACTTTGGAATATGGGCCTCTGTTGGGATCTAACGAGTACGAGCGTGGGGTAGGCCAGGTGTTTACCCTCGGCTGAGGGCTCGTGCTGATGCCGCGACGGCCAGCTATATGTGACAGACATGATACACCGGCTTGTTCAGTTATAATCCGACACAACTTCTAGAGTTTAGGCCGGTGCGCCTAGCACTTATAAGACCTTGTCATGAACCCCACGTCCCCCGCACGGTCCAACTTCTGAGAAGCGCAGAAGCTGTGTCGAGAAGTTACTTCTAGAGCCCCGACTCGCTTGCTGCACGGCTCTCCTAGCCGTGATGATGCTGCGAGATCCTTGACGTTATGACAGTTTGGCGGCCGGGTGCATTCAGTGGTTGCTGGACATTCCAACTGGAGTTATCTGATGGTATATTGTTCCTCTGTTCAGGCTGGAACTGAAGACTGCCATGGCCTATAACTATAACCCATCTCCTACAAAGGTCGGGAGATCCCGGACACAGGCGCTCTGTATGCGGAACATCTCCAGCGGGCCTTCAGAGTCCAGACCTGTCACGACTTTGGACGGCTGCCCCGGCGCAACCTGTCCCTAGAAGTGACATCAGCACCGGAAAAGTGATGTCTCTATACATTCTTGCGGTGATTCAAGGAAGTTAGCTCACGGTAGCGAGGCTGCCGTTCCAGGGCCAACGACAAGTTAGTCACTGGTGATTACCATGGAAGAGCAACTGCCAACCGTCAACGTACAGGAGCGCAAGCTCTGTCCCTCGCAAAGTTGTACAGCCGGTCATATCACCGGTGATATCACATGTATCAGAGACCTTGTCACCGGCGTGTCGACATAACTTCACAGAAACAATACCCGGCCTATGTGGCTGTTGCGGAGTTCATCGCCCTTGGGCTTATGAACAAAAGCTCGGCACTTCCCACATCCATCTCCCATGCTCTCCGTGTTCACTGACTCTTGGTATCATCTCACATCTCTGGATCTGACACGGTTCTATGATGCTTCTTGAAAGACTGCCTACGGAGGTCC
Organism: Petasospora maritima; assembly: GCA_030557345.1. NCBI lineage: Eukaryota > Fungi > Ascomycota > Saccharomycetes > Phaffomycetales > Wickerhamomycetaceae > Petasospora > Petasospora maritima. The sequence goes on from JAKTOZ010000015.1 coordinate 186,545, forward strand.
AGGCGTTGGTATGCGGCTATCTGGGGCCCTATGATCTCCATGCCCTCTTGCTCGCTACAGATAAACGTTTCCACCACCTCTTGGCCCACTTCTCTGACACTGAAGACTCCTTTTTCTTCGATTTTGCTACCAACATTCCTCTACAGAACTTACACTCTCTTGAGACGGCCCGTCCTGCTGCCATCAACGTCATTGAGATCTCAAACTGGGCTTTGCTTGATACGGACCATCTTCTGAGTGTCTTCCTCAACAAACACAACGTCATTATCATTACACTTGATGCCAACGCAGAGGAAGTTGACACTACGGACTGCTACGAGAATCTGGGTCTATTTCTCCGGTCATTCCTCCCTTCATCGCACATTCTTCTTCAAGGACTTGTTTCTGGTATCACACTGAACGAGTCTGACATAGTTGCTCCTTCACATCTGACTGTTACTCATTCTCAGGACGTCCACATCCACGCACCAGACTCATCACCGGACTCACGGCCAATCAACCACCACTCCATCAAGAATCTTAGTATCGAGTCCTACTCAGCTCACTATCTGGAAAGCTTCTCCTTCCAAAACAGTCCCACCAACAGCCTTCACCTGGACTCCATCGAACCATACACAATCAGCAACACCACAATATGTGCTCCATCTGTCGCTATTGAAGGAGTCAGGTCCATTCACAACGTCACTTTCACAGGGACAGATGTTACCGTCATTGCTCATCCCCACTTATCCACAGATCCGAATTCTAAGCAGCCGGTAAGCTCACTTCTGGAAAACATATTTGCTCCCACCATCGAAACTGCTGCCTTCTTCTTCTACTCTGTCTTCCCTCGCATCAACAACATACACGCCCCACGGTTAAGACACGCATGTTTCTTCAGTCGTACACCATATGATATTACACTCGATGACATCACACCCAACATTGACGCCCATGTTGATTCAAACTTCTCGTACCTCGAAAACCTCATCAGCATCGAGGTTTCGATCTTTGATGCTCCTCTGTTGCAATGTCCACGATTCCATCACCTTCAATACATGTCATTGGAACTTGTGAGACCACTGATAACCAGTCACATCTTCCCATCACTGAAGAGGCTTTCACTTACTCTTCTTGGCCCATACCAAGGTTCCATTCCGGATATAAATGCACCATTGGTCCAACAGTATGCACTCACAGTACATCGTGATTCACGTTCTGTTGACATTGAAGACCTTGCCTGCACATTGAAGAAGCTAAGACCTTTGACGAGACTAACCTTGGAGATTCATATACCCATCACAGAACAGCTGAGAACCAAGATTAACCACTACTTGGAATCGAGATCGTCTGAGTTGAAGTCATTGAGATTGATTGGCCTGCCACTATTCGACGTCTTCTCCAATAAGCGTTCCATGATGCCTTCTCTCACTGGGCTCAACATTCAAGGATTGCATGACAAGCTCAACGTCTCCTTCTATGCACCAGAACTTCGCTCATTGACCATCAAGACACAGTACGAGAAGTTCTCGAGGGTCAAAATCCGTGGTTTCCCCAAGCTCAAAGGCATCAAGATCCGTTCACATGTCGACTCTCTATCTCTGACACGGGCTCCACAGGTGGAATCGGTATACGTTGGTGGCGTGCTACACTCATTCAAGGCCGATTACCTCCCAATCGTGAGGGAGCTCATGTATACCATGCCCGCTGGAGGTACTGTTGAGACGGTCGAGCTGGTGGACTACATCAATCCAAAGGTCCACAGGGCAGAGCTCCACGATGGTGATATATGGCTTGACCAGCACTGAATAATGAATATATGGTATATTGAAGAATCTCATGGCTAAACAATAACTAGCCTCTGCCTAAGAAAGTTTGCCGCTAATGAGGTTTTATAGTACATGGTTACGCAGCCCTGATGACACCCGCACACCACTTTCCCTTTTGAGAGCACGAAAATGTCAACAAGGAGAAAGCCCCAAATGGATCATCCCTTTTGCACCTTTTCTTTCAGTTCTCTAAACGCTTTATTGGGGATCCGAGCAGCACTCAATGTCCTTTTCAAACGAGTCTCTTCGTGCAAAACTCGATACGCTCCAAGAGACACAGGACTCCATTGTGTCAACGTCGACGTGGGTGCTCTTCCACTACCGTTACGCCGACCGTATAGCAGCCGAATGGGAGAAGTATCTCTACACCGCACCACCACATCGCAAACTGCCCATCATCTACCTCGCAAATGACGTTGTCCAGCAGGCTAGAGCACGTAAGCGTACCGAGTTCGTTGACGCGTTTTACAAGGTTCTGCCAGAGTCATTGGGTAACGCCTACAAAAAAGTCCCTCCACAGATTCAACAGAAGATCGTGAAGATTGTCAACTTGCTGAAAGAGAGAAAGATATTCACAGAGCCATTTGAAGTGCCAGGCATTGGTGGTTCTGGGAGATCATCCGTTGGTGCCCCTGGTGGTTCTGAAGATGAGAAGCTGAGAGCTTTGGCCACAAGTGGTCAGAGGTTCCACCGTTTCTACCATGAGTTGTTGATTAGCTCCAATGGTACTTTCACAGATGCTCAGTTGTCATATCTGCAGCGCTTGAAACTAATGCTCAGAGAGAACATTGGCCAGCTGGAGGACTTGGAGAACACAGTTGGACAGGAGATCGAGAAGGCTCAGGAGCGTTCAGAAGCTGCTAAGGAGAGGATGGAGGAGTTGAAGAAGAAGCAACAGGAACTCGAAGAACAGAGAGTGCTGGAGGAGATGAAGAGACAAGAAGAGTTGAAGAGACTGGCCGAGGAGGACAAGATCATGCCTACATATGCCGCTGACTCTGATTCTGACAGTGATGCCGATAAAGGCAAAGACAGTGACGACAGCGATGACAGTGACAGCGAAGACGAGAAGCCATCCAAGAAAAGAGCAAGCTCGGATGATGAGGAGGACTCATATGATCCAGAGGGTGGTAAAAAAGAGGCTGACACAACACCAAAGTCCGGTGAGGCCACAGATACAACATCAACCGATCATCTAAAGCCAACAAGTGAAGAGAGCACACTGGAGCCTGGCGTGCCAGTTAAACCAAGAAAGAAACTCCGTTTTGCATGAGTTTTAGAATGTCATGGGGTTGTTGAGGTGTTCGTTGCATTGGTTGTATAATATCAACGAGATTATGAATTGAAATGGTCCTAGTAGATTTGTATCGATTCGCGGCGTATAAGCACAGAGTAAAAATTGTTCAACCTCATCGCATCAACACAACAAACAACCACCAAACTGCCGTGAAATCTGCACTGGAAGGAAAGCACCGTGTTGCAGACAGAATGGCCACACAAGAAGCCATATTCATCGGTGCCAACCGCCAGCCTCACGTGGCGGCCATCCACTCAAAACGCCACATCGTTGCCTTTGGAGCATCTCGCTCTGTTGCACTGTGGGACCCAATCTCGAGCTCTTCTCGTGGTGTTTACTCGACTTTGAAGGGCCATGCTGGTGAAATCACCTGTGTCAGATTCATTGAGCACTCGGACTACTTGGTCAGCGCCGGTGAGGACTCGAAAGTGTGCCTATGGAAGTTTGTTGATGAGAAAGAGATGACTTTAATCAGTGTCTTAGAGGGCCATAATGAGTCTGTTGACTGCATTGGTGTCTTCCGCTCTTTCTTCGTCACTGGTGACACTTCTGGAAATGTTATCTTGTGGAAAGTGGATACAACTACTGGCTCCGTGGATAAGTTACACACTTTCACCACAAACGTTGGTGTCCTCCCATTGACATTGGCTATCCAAGAGATCCATCCATCTCAGTACGTTCTTGCCCTCGGTGGAACCAAGTTCCAAATATTCATCTACTCTTTCACATATACCACAGAGCTCTCGTCCTTCGCACTGTCCACACAACTGGAAGGCCATGAGGATTGGGTCAAGGCCCTTGCATTCAAACAGCTCGCAGATGGTGATTACCTGCTTGCCTCAGGGTCTCAGGACAGATACATTCGTTTGTGGCGTTTGAGAACCAACGACTTGATTGATCGTTCAGATGAGGACACCTCCAAGTTGACATTATTGAGTAACAAGCAGTACAAGTTTGCTGTTGAGGACACACAAGTTGCCATCAACTTTGAGGCCTTAATCATGGGCCATGACGACTGGATCTCTTCTCTTACTTGGCATGATACAAAGCTACAGCTGCTAGCATCCAGTGCTGATACTGCAATGATGATTTGGGAGCCAGATACAAGTTCCGGTATCTGGATTTGTGCTGCTAGATTGGGTGAGATCTCAAGTAAAGGTGCTTCAACTGCCACTGGTTCATCTGGTGGGTTCTGGGCTGCTATTTGGTTCACTGATAATGAAGGCGTTGAGCATATCCTTACCAATGGTAAGACTGGTGCGTGGAGAAGCTGGAGTTGTTCCTCACCAGATGATGGAATGGCCGATTGGAACCAGAATTTGGCAGTGACAGGCCCTACAAAGCAGTGTAATGACGTCTCTTGGTCTACCAACGGTGAGTACTTGTTGGCCACATCATTGGATCAGACTACGAGATTGTATTCTCGTTGGACCTTTAATGGAGATGGTTCGACAAGATCTGAAGAGGACAAAGTTTGGAGAGAGTTTGCCAGACCACAGATTCATGGGTATGATATGATTTGTGCTGCTACTCTTTCTGACACACGATTCATTTCTGGTGGTGATGAAAAGATTTTGCGTTCATTTGATGAACCTCGTGGTGTTGCTAAATTGTTGAACAAGTTCTGTGATATTCAAATGGACTCTGAGAAGATGCCTGAGTCTGCTGCAATGCCTGCCTTGGGTTTGTCTAATAAGGCTACTGCTGCTGATGAACAACCTGTTGAAGCTGATCAAAATCGTCGTGAAACGGATGATACGAACAACATCTCATATGACATTTTGAACACATTAGAACAGCCACCATTGGAAGATCATTTACAAAGACACACTTTATGGCCGGAGATTGAGAAACTGTATGGACATGGTTATGAAATCATCAGTGTTGATACATCTCCAGATAAGAGATTGGTCGCTTCATCATGTCGTTCCAACACACAACAGCATGCCGTGGTCAGATTATTTGACACTGTGAATTGGCACGAGTTGAAGCCGAACTTGAAGCTTCATAATTTGACAGTGACACGTGTGAAGTTCTCCCCTGAAGGTGATTATCTCTTGACAGTTTCTCGTGATCGTCAGTTCGGTGTTTGGAAGAGAGATGGTGGTGATGGGTTTGAGCTGGCTCATGTCAACGAGAAGGCCCATACCAGGATCATTTGGGATTGTTCTTGGTCACCAAGTGCATTTGGCAAGTACTTCTTCACGGCATCGAGAGATAAGAGTGTGAAAGTTTGGAAGATGGAAGAGACTGATGGAAAGGTTAGTATTGAGATGGTTACACAGACTAAGTTCAGTTCTGCTGTCACCGCTATTGATGTTCACCAGAAGCTTTTCAATGGTAAGTGTCTGGTTGCTGTTGGTTTGGAGACCGGTAAAATTGCCGTGTTGTCGTTCCAAGGGCAGGAGATGACGGTTGTGCACGCTTTAAGGGATGAGATTACACCTGGTGACCGTATTGCCAGGGTCAACTGGTCTTTCACTGACGGTGAAGGGCTCTTGTTGGCTGTTGCATCACATGATCACTCGACTAGAGTGTACTCCCTGGAGAGATCATTACTGTAGAGCCCTCTCTTTAATTTAATGTCCATCAATGCCGAGAATGTCTGTAGACGTCATGTTCCCTAGTCCCCAGTCTTCAGTCTCAGGTCTCGCAAACAGAAGATTAGTCCCAGGATCTCAGACTTCCAGACCCGAGACATACGGTCTCCATCTTATCGGAGCTGTGGGCTGTGGGGCAAAACCGGCCAATTGCAGCGTGGCAGGGTACAAGCTTCGTGAATTCTCGTGAATTCTGTGTCCTAAAGACGAAGAAGGAGATTTACACAGGCAGTCATTGCTCTACATCAAAGAAACCCGTACGGACTGTATCCCCCGCCCTACAAACGCGCCGTTAGTGCCTAGTGCGTACGCCGTATAAGTACACCCGCGCTTGAACAGAGGTTGCCACGAAACTTCCATCACCAGAAAGACACCTCTTTGCCACGCACTCGCACACAGAAACACAGGCAAGCACACACACAGACACACCGGGAAGACGCCAATGTCATTCCGCACACATCTCAGCAGCCACCGCGGCCGCCGTCTGCGGTTTCTGTCGGTGCTGGCGCTGACCCTCGTGGGCGTGTTCTACTACTCCTTCCTGAACGAGGCCTACGAGCTCAACCAGCACCTGGACGAGGAGGAGCTGCCGCACGTGACCGGACAGGATGAGCTCACCAAGGAGCAGAAGGACACCATTGAGCTCTCTGACTGGGAGAACGTCGTCAAGAAGAACAAGTACTTCCCGCTGCTCAACGACGGCGGCTCGGGCACCAAGGTCGACTTCAGACTGCCGCCAGAGTACTTCGACAACCAGAAGACGTACAAGGTCCGTGAGTGGAAGAAGAAAGAGCTCTACCCAGTGGGAAAGGAGAACTACAAGAAGCTCCCGAAGATCAAGAAGGGCACGGACTACCCGAAGATCCAGGCCACGGTTTTCGAGGACGGCGGCAAGCGTGATGAGGAGAAGCTCAGTGCCATCAAGAAGGCCTTCCAGAGCTCATGGGGCATCTACAAAGAGTACGCTTATGGCCACGACGAAGTCACGCCTATTTCTCACAAGGCGCTTGACTCTTTCAATGGCTGGTCCGCTACGCTTGTTGACGCTCTCGATACCATGCACATGATGGGGCTTGAAGATGACTTCAATGAGGCTGTGAAGTTCATCAAGGAGACTGTCAACTTCAAGCAAAGTTTCAGAGACTCAATCCCAGTGTTTGAGAACACGATCAGAATCCTTGGTGGCTTGCTATCTGCCTACGATCTCACCGGTGATAAAGATGTCCTCGACGCTGCTAAGGACATTGGTGGATTGCTCATGGAGGCATTTGACACTCCAAACCGCATGCCGTTGATGTACTACGATTGGACCTCCGAAGCACAGAACAGGCTGGCTGGTAAACGTGTCCATCTATCTGAAATTGGTACATTGTCCTTGGAGTTTGCCCGCTTGTCCCAATTGACAGGTGATAACAAGTACTACGATGCCATTGACCGTATCACTCAGAAGTTCTATGAGTCCAGAAGCAATTCCATCATCAAAGGTCTATTCAGTAACTATGTTGATGTTTCTGGCTGTCGCGTGCTATCTGGAAGAGAGGTCCAAGAAGGTACCCACCTCAACAACAAGAAGGTCAAGAAGGTCATCGCCCGCGACAGCTACTCTTACTGTGAGATGATTGACTCGATCAAATCGTCAACTGCCCAAGAGGATTACTCACTCGGTGGTCTTGGTGACTCCTTCTATGAGTACATGCCGAAGATGTATCACTTCCTTCGTGGTCACACTGGAGAAAGTACACGGTACTCAGAGATGTACCTCTCTGCTCTCAAAGCCATCAAGCAGTTCATGCTCTTCACTCCAAAGGTTCCAGGTGGTGAGAACACTCTTTTCGCTTCCTCTCTTTCTGCGTATGACACTAAGGAAGCTATTGAGGTGAATCCAAGAGATGACATGCAACATTTGACTTGCTTCGTTGGAGGTATGATTGGTCTTGGTGCTAAGCTGTTTGATATGCCAGAGGACATGGAAACTGCAAAGAAGGTTACACTTGGTTGTGTTAACATGTATGCCTTGATGGGTATCATGCCTGAACAAATTGAAACTACTCGTGCTGATTCTGGTGAGAAGTACGATGAACAAGAGAGATTGGCTCTATTGCAAGGGACAAAGAAGACTTCAAACAAACCAGCCGAGGTCAACCGTCCAGCTCCTGGTAGTCTCAATCCAGATTCAAATTCTGAACCTGAACCAGTTCTGGAAGCCCTCGAGCAAGTACCATCAAAACCAGATCTTAACCTAGATTCAGAAGACCCATCCGATTTGAAATTAGATGAACAAACTGAGCCTCAGGTTGAAGCTCCAGTCGATGGTCTATCCAAACGTCAGATCAAACACGTCACCGTGGTCAACAAGGGCAAACCAATCAACTACAACATTCACAAACGTACCAGATTTGCTCCTGTGAACACACTCCCAGATGGTTCTCATGTTTGGCACACTGGAAGTTCGTCCAATCAGCCACTCTATTTGGATGATATGCATCCAACTTACATTCTCAGACCAGAGGCTATTGAATCCGTTTGGTACATGTATCGACTCACAGGTGACCCACAGTGGAGAGACTATGGTTGGAGTATGTGGCAGAACATTGAGAGATTGTCCAAGAAGGATGGTGTCTTCACTGCAGTGCTAGATGTCACGAAACCACTCAATGATCCTTCTAGGTACGATGATGCTATGGAATCGTTCTGGTTCTCAGAGACGTTGAAGTACTTCTATTTGTTGTTTGAAGATGCCTCTGTATTCAGTTTGGACGAGTGGGTCTTCAACACCGAGGCACATCCATTCAAGTTGGCCGACTGAGATGATGGTCTCCGCAGTCGCTTATTTTCGGCTTTATATATAGTTTTCGTTTATTTGCAGTTCTTTCACGTGGTCAAATACGTAATATGATCCTATAGTACTACGAGCAATGTGTGACCAACTATGATGTTCATGTATTGGTAATAATTGTGGCCATTTGGCATACGACATCGAGCAAAAACCAAGTATCAGATCAAATCTTTCAACGGTTTGCTTGATTGTGTAGTGCGCCATATGGTATGGGCATTGTGCAGATGCTCAAAGGTTTGACGATATCGATATCACCAGCTTCATTGAGGAGCATGGATCAATCTCTTCCGCTCCCTTTCATGTGACATGGAGCATCACACTTCGCCTTTGAGGACTGATTCGCTTCGTTTCGCCGGACTAGTCAATTGGCTGAGCTCATACCCACGTGCAAACTCAGTATGGATCAAAGTTTCAAAAGGGATCAAAGATCGAGATCGACATAGTCAAAGGAGGCAGGTTAGGCTTCATCTAAGTTCATCGTTCTTCCAAACAAGTTTCAAGAGTCAGAGCTGCACCAAAATTCGCGCCGAACCAAAGCCAGCCGGCGGCCAGCACGATCCCGGGCGTAAACGTCAACGTCATCGGAGACTGTGGTTCTCTCTTTCTCTCCTCTTCTACAGATCAAACACAGAAATCCCTTTCTATTGTACATATCATCTTTCCTTTATTTTCACAGCTTTAGGGCCTCTTAATCGTTTGACACTCTCCATGTTCTCATCAGTCTCAAACTCTTGAAGTCATTGTGGTTACCAGTCATACCTTCATGGAACCATCTGTAGTGCCAGAAAGTACCAATCAACAAGCCAAAGAAGATGAGGTAAACTGGAGCAGAGATGAACCATCTTCTTCCATTCAAAGCCACATCAATGACGAAACCAAAGACGTAAATGGCAAAGAACAAAGCCGGGACGTAGTGATGTACGTATGTGACTCTGCCCATGAGGATAAATGGCAAGTAGTGCAAGACCCAACCCATGAATGGGTATAGACCCTTGGTGACTGCTGCTGTCATCTCGTCGTAAGACCAGTCCAATGCCTGACGCTGGATCTTCAAGATGATGGTGATGGTGTAACTGATGAATACAAGGGTGGCCAATGATGAACCCCAAGTGTTGAAAACGTTACCCATAAGGAAGTATCTCACATCTGTGTAAGACCAGCCACACATTCTCAAACCAACGTGCAAGGATGGCCATTCCCACCATTGGGAGGCCAAAGCGTCATACTTGTCATCATCTGGAACCAAAGCGTTATTGGAAGCAGCCATGGCGAAGTTGATCAAGACGAAATCGTTCCAGAATCCAGAACGTGGAGGGATGTAATCATCGGCAACTTCCAATTTGGTATTGACGTGATCCTCAACGTTCCACCAAGTGGACTGATCCCATGAAGACCAAGAGTCCTTACAGGCAACCTCAGTCTGTTTGAAACCCCAAGTTGGGTAAGCCTGACCAGTCATGGCCAAGTAACAACCCAAGTCAGCGTGTCTGAGTCTGAAGGTGGTGGACAATGGGTGAATGATTGACTTGTTCTCATTAACGTAGTCTGGGTGTGGGGATGTCTTTTGATCAACGATCTCAATATACCAGTCATCTTTGGAATCACCAACAGACTCAGATCCATAACCAGCAACTTCGTAATGTTGCTTAGAAACGTGTGCCTGAATTGGGTGTGAGTGTAAGTTTGCATTTGTAAACTTGTGTTGCAATCTGATGACATCGCCATCCTTGACTGGGTTTGTTTCACCAACTTCAAACTTTCTGTTGGAACGACGAGCGTATTTGATGATCCAGTTGTTGTTACCATCAGAGTGTCCATAACCAGTAACTTGCTGCTGGTTGGAACCAGCTGGGTAGATCTGAGAGTGGGAATGGAGCAAATTTGGAGACTTACCGTGTGATCTGATTGTCACATCAGAGCCATAGATGATATCACGTGGGGATGATTTGATCTGGGTGTTCTCCAAATGGACCTGGAAGAGAGAGGAGGTGGAAGCATCACCGGTACCTGACTTGTACAAGAGGGCAAAGTGGATCTTGAAACAGAGCAAGTATACCAAAGCTGGGATAACAATCAACGAGGCGATACGTACAGCCCAGTGCTTCAAGTACTTGTTCCAATCGAACTTCTTCTCTTTACTGAGGAAGAACTTTTCAGTGAGATCTTGAATGGTGTAGATGCCAACAAGAACGGTGACAAAGAGACCAACCCATTTCACGGAGCAGACACATCCAATAGACAATCCTGTCAAGACCATCCACAAATACCATTCACGGGTGAATTCTTTGTTCTGTGTTCTTAAAGTGTGGACCTTAACCATCGTGAGGAAAGTGGTGGCGGTGAAGAAGAGCAAGATGGAGTCAAGCAAGATGAACTTACCCAAGCAAATGAATGTGGACTCCAATGCCATCATCAAAGTGATGAGATGGGTGGTTGGAGTACTGTATCCCAGCCACTTAGCAGCCCAGTATGCCACTGGAACAACACCGGAAGCGAATGCGGCCTGGAAGAGACGCATTGTGTAGAAGTCACAGCCTTCCGGATATCTCGAACCGGACTTGAACTCAAAGTTACCATCAAACCCAGCGAGCCACTCACTCAAACCAATGAGCATCTTACCCAATGGTGGATGGACATCGTGGTAGAACTCACCTTTGATGTAGTAAGAGCCAAACTTACCGAAATGGGCCTCGTCCCATACGACTTTTGGAGAACGGTCAATGAGGTGGAGTCTCCAGTACAGTGCGACACCTGTGTAGAGCACTGTGGCCCAGAGTGGCTCGAAACGGAGGAATTGTGACCATGCTTTACAAAGCAGCGATGGCTTAGGCAGCGTCTTTGGCTTCTCATCCAATTCCGGGGTGATCTCAGGCTCCAGTGGGGCCTTCGAAGCACGTGAAGAGGCGGTGGACTCGTGCGGAGCAGCACCGGACGCCTTTGACATCTTCTTCTGTGTGTGGGAAGTGCGGTGGCAGTAAAGTCAAGCGTGGTGATCCAAAGAGAGATGTGTCTGGACGTGTCAAAAGTTGGCCACGTAGGTCGATCTGACGCGTCGCGACTGTCACCAGGGCTCATAACGGTCTCAAAGGTTATACTCCTATTTTGGCGCTTTTAGCGGTGATAAACTGTCTATTCTGGATGGTTGGGTGAGTCAATTCAATGTCTGTTTCGTATACATTTATCCTTGCAGAGCCTCAATCAGCTGACTTCCAACCACGGCGAGGTACTCATCGCTACCTTCGAGACCACCATGGCAGAGTTTGCCCTTTGGCAGCTCGAGTTCCTGGATAAGCCTCTCAATCTTCTTTCTCGAGATTTGACTCGTTTTCGGTGTGTTATTCTTTGTGTGGTGTTCAATGATGACGAGGAAGTTTTTGAAGTTTCCGTGGAGGAAGACGTTGACGGTTCTGACAACGAACTCACCACCTCTGAGCTCGTATCCATTTCCATTCTCACCTTTAAGTGTCTGGCGATGAACCCATAGACTCTGTAACTTCCCTTGTATTATCTGTCCAAAACTGTCAGGTGAGCCGTTCGAACAACCGCTTTCCAGCAGATCTTTCGGCGTGTCTACCGTAGTCATGATGGCGGTCTTGTTGACGATCGTGATGGCTTTTGTGGGCTGGTAGTCCAGGATAACGTCGTACAAAAAGCCTGAGTCGCTGCTCTGCATAGTCTGGCTGTTTGCCTTGAAGATCTTGAGGTCAAAGGACCAGCGACCCAGGACCTTGGGGATCTCGTTGGCGAGCTTGTCATGGAGTGTTGTGATGGAGTTCGAGGAGGCGTCCTGGACGAGCAGAACGCTGTTTTGGTTGGTTAGTTGATTGAATTCTGGTGTGAATCACTTGATTGATTCAGTACAATCACTTACCATGAGGTGATCATTGTCGATTTGGAACTTTTAGTGCACCTTTGCTCGTGTTTCCGACGTTGGTGGAATGTTGAAGGGCTCAAATCCGCGAACTCGTTTTATATTTCAACGAAATCTTGGTATGGTAGGGGCAGCACGGCGGTAACACAAACCAAAACAGAGCATTTTCCAACCTGTTTTCCCTCCTTTGCCACTAAAGAGAGGACTAGCCTGCCTCAAGCAACGCTTTCTTGCACGGCGGCTTTCGAAACCTCACTCCAGAAGCTCTCACCAACGCAATGCCTGCCCCATCACAGCCCACCAAGGCCGACGCCAAGGCCATCCATCGTTTATCCTACAAGAAGATCTACAGCGCGGACGACTCCTGGCTCACCAAGTTGGAAAAGAGGCTGGTGGACCATGTTCTGAATGAGCTTCAGGGATTCAACAAGACGTTGTTTGCAACTGCATGCCTGTACTGTACTTGCCCAAACCTGAGGGTGCTCTTTGGTCCCAAGTACGCTCCTTGGGCTACCGCCATGTTGACATGCAATTCATCGTTGACCGCCGAGTTGGAATCCAAGAAGACAAGTGGGGAAGCCCCAGGCAAGATCCTCTTGTTCTTTACTGATCCTCCGCCTGTTGCAAGCAATGATCCCGAACCAGGGAACACACAAGCCGTCATCAATGCCAAGACAAACGATGTCACTACCACAGTGAACACCACCACCAAGAAGAAGAACCCAAACAAGGTCTTGAAGAAGAAGAGTAACTGCGCAACACTCATGGCGGACTCGGAGAGTGGTGGATCGGATAACCCAGTTCAGTTTCCACAGTTCCAAGATATCATTGAGTACTGGTCAAATCCAAAGATTAAGACATTCCCTGGGGATTTGTGCTTTGCGGTCATGAAAACCGTCGCTCTTCTCCGATCTTCAAGTTGGTCAATGTCATTACACTCATGGCACTCTTTCGTAACGGCATTATTGAAGGGTAAGTGGGGTGTGATCTACTTCCTTTTCAGGTCCTCTTCTTCGGTCTAATTAGCACCTCTGCCGCCACTATTCAACTTCATCTTCATCTTTAACGTCTGATCCGACTTACGCTTGCTTACTTCCAATTTACCATGAATATCCATATGACTTACGAACTGCAATTGATTGACATGATTTACCGATCACACTTTAACTATAGTAGATTCACTTTGATTAGCTTATTGGCTTCATATTCTTCCTTAGCACCTGCCTATATGTACTTACATCATGATTTGATATATAAACGTGAAGTGCGGTCTGAACACTTGGTATATGCATGATATCTAGGAATCACCTCAATCGGAGGGAAGGGGATATCCATTGAGGCTCAGTCTCAGATTCTTATCAATGACTATCATTCTCGCCTTCCTAGGGAATTGAGGAACTGTCAAAGAGTAATGTGGTAGTGGTAGATCACCCTGATGTGGCGAACTGGGAGCCACTAAGCTCCAGTACCTCCATGACCTCTCCATTCTTTGATCGCTTGTCATAAAATGAAGAGGGATGGGGTTCTGATCTGATGTCAACCAGGAATCTTCCGTCAAAGCAATTTGAGTGGATATATCCAATCTTCCTCCGAGCACATATTTGAAATCATGAGTATACCACCATTCTTGAGGGTCTACTATGAACCAAATAAAGAAGATATGGCCCTCCGTGTAGATCATGTACTTTATAGACTCCATCCATCCTCTACTGTTTATATCAAAAGAAAGCGGAGCATATCAGGTAGTAAACGGAGGCAGTATCAAAGTCATGGAGTAAATGAACCCGGTGGCATTCACTCCAAGTAAGTCATTCAAGTCTAGTCCATAGCTGCTAGAGTAGATCACCAACCAGCTCAAGTTTCCCGCTTTGAAATGAGGAAGGCAGTAGTCTGGTATATCTGTGAAGAAATGGAATGTTGTCATGAAATCTCTGCGAGAAGGAAACAGTGTATCATCTCTTTCAATCAGTTGCTCTCCATATGTTTTCCATCTTTTCCAGACCAGGCCTTTCACTGGGCGAACATCTATGATATTGAGAAGTACCCAGTCCGGGACACCATCCAACACCAGGCAACAACAACGATGCATGAACTCAAAGTCTCCATCATAGTGAAATCCAATATCTTTGCTCTCGACTGTTCTGCTATATGCCCCTCTGACATTCACAAGCTCAAACACGTTTCCCATTCTCCCATGTTGGTGCAGATCACAGTCCAGATGATCTAGTTTGTGATACAGCCCCGCGTCCAGAAGCCTTGCAGTCTCGGTAGGGTCGAAGGGGACTGACTTATATCGTGTAGAGAAGACATCATCCCCAATATCCAGCTCTGGAGCTCTGAGTCCCTTGTGGTGGACGGTGAGATTTCTGAGCATTGGAGCAGACCCGAGGCACAATGTGGCTCTTCTCTTCAGTGGATGCTCAAGCTCGACGAAGAGACATATGGCACGGGGTAGAGACTCTATTTGAACAGTGTGAAGGCCCTGGACGTGTACGTACTCCAGACCTGAGACGATTTCGAGTAACGATGGAGTGATTTGGTTCAATGTGAGAGGAAAGTCTAGGCATGGGATGTATGAGTATTCAAACTTGGCACCAACCTTCTCACACGCTCTTGACAACTTGATGTAGCGAATATCCGACCCGAAAGTGCCCACGAGCCGGACGAAGCAGTGTTTGTTCAAGTTCGGGCAGATGACATCCAACCGCTCCCATATCTCCCATTCGGGTAGGGCACCTGGTCGATGCTGTCTGTAAGCACACTTGATGGTTTGCATCGTGAGTCGCAACTCCACGATCTTGATTGGTGCTGTCTTTACTCGTGACTGTAGGGCTGTCCAGTTGAAGACTTTGATCTCTGGAAGAATCTCCCTGATACTCCTCTGCTTCACAGCTGGGGCTTTGATTTTTGTTTCGAAGACCTGTAAATCTGAGAGCTCAAAATCGGTGATAAGTGCAACAAGGCTCTGGAGTTCGTTGTGTGCCTGGAGCAGCCTGATGAGCGACTGGAGGTCGAGATACCCCATGATCTCACACAGCACCTCCACTGGCAGCTTGAGTAATGGCATACTTGATTCTCTGGTCTCTTAGAAGTTCTGCAATGGCCATGGTTGATGAACGCTTTTATGAAAAGTACGGCTCATGGTTCGTTGGGCGGTTTACCCCATCAACAACAACAGTCTGCCATTTTTCTTCGTGCCACCGTTTATCCCCCACACTTTTCTCTTTTAAAGGTCAAATTTGATATTCTACAGAAGGTTTAAAGACACAGAGCTATAGAAAGCAACTGTGTTTAACTGAACTTGTCTCTTCATTAAACAATATTCATGCAAAACTGTTTTTTAAAACCGGAAAATAGTACCCAAAAATAGTAATAATAAATAGACACTCCCTTTACCCTGATACCTTTGATGATGTGATAAAAACACAAAGATGATGATGGGGAAACGGAAGCATCAAACATAAAACAAAACCTCATTAGTCATTCAATGACCATCATGATTGAACAAAAACACAAATAAACGAATCGAATCCAAAGTCATAAAGCAAAGTTGTTAAGCGCAAGGCAAATCAGCTTAGTTGTTCTCTGGACGCAACTTTCTGACCTCCTTACCAACTCTCCAGATCTCCATGTTTCTGATGGTGACCAACTCCTCCTCAAGCTTGGCTCTGTAGTCAGCCTGGGAGTTGAACTCCAAAGATCTCTTGGTCTCGGAACCGTTCTTGGTAGACTCGTACAAGTCCTGGAAGACTGGCTTCAAGGCCTTCTTGAAGATTGGGTACCAGTCCAAAGCACCACGTCTGGCAGTGGTAGAACAAGCATCGTACATGTAGTCCATACCGTACTTACCGACCAATGGGTAAAGGGACTGGGTGGCCTCCTCAACGGTCTCGTTGAAAGCCTCAGATGGGGAGTGGCCGTTCTCTCTCAAGACCTCGTACTGGGCCAAGAACATACCGTGGATACCACCCATCAAACAACCTCTCTCACCGTACAAGTCAGAGTTGACCTCCTTCTCGAAAGTGGTCTGGTAAACGTAACCGGAACCAACGGCAACGGCAAGAGCCTGGGACTTCTCGTGAGCCTTACCGGTAACATCGTTCCAGACGGCGTAAGAGGAGTTGATACCACGACCCTCCTTGAACAAGGATCTGACGGTACGACCGGAACCCTTTGGAGCAACGAGGATAACATCAACGTTTGTTGGCGGCTCAACGTGGGTCAAGTCCTTGAAGACTGGGGAGAAACCGTGGGAGAAGTACAAAGTCTTACCCTCGGTGATCAATGGCTTGATGGTAGACCAAGTCTCGGACTGAGCAGCGTCGGAGAGCAAGTTCATGACGTAGGTACCACGCTTGATGGCATCCTCGACAGTGAACAAAGTCTCACCTGGGACCCAACCATCCTCGATGGCGGCCTTCCAGGAGGCACCGTTCTCACGGACACCAACAATGACGTTAAGACCGTTGTCTCTCATGTTAAGACCCTGACCGTAACCCTGGGAACCGTAACCAATCATGGCCATGGTGTCGTTCTTGAAGTACTCAAGCAACTTCTCTCTTGGCCAGTCGGCACGCTCGTAGACGATCTCCTCGTCAACACCGTTGAACTTGATGGTCTTGACACCTCTGACACCGGCAACCTTGGTGGTCTGCTTGAGGGCTGGACGAGAAGTGGAGGCGAGCATAGAGAGAGATCTCTGGGAGGCACGGGCACCGGCAACGCGGGCGAGTCTGAGGGAAGCGTTTCTGAAAGACATCTTGTGGATGGATGATTTCGAGGGCCCAAGGTGTGTTAGTGTGGAGAAAAGTGGGCCGCGCTGGAGGTTTTATACGTCCATGCAGTGAAAAATTTTGTGACTCAGCGACTCAGCTCAGCTCCTCCTGATTGGGCGGGGGTGTCCACGCGGGTGCCGTATTTGATACCGCTTGAAGAGTGATGGAACGGCGTGAATCGTTGATTTTGGAGCTAATTGACTGTATAATTTTACCCTATTTCAACTGGATCTAATTGACTCGAGATTAGAGCCCAATAACACTTAATTGTGGGCTCAGAAGTGCTCGATCTTGGGCCCCAGGTCGAGGTTAAACGTTACACCTGCGCTTTCCGGATGCCTGTAGCGGAGCAGTCACTCTAAAACCTCTCTTATCCGGCGAACACCCGGCGTTAGGGCAACAACACCTGCCTTTCCGGGATGAGAAATATACAAGTTTCTGCTCGAGTATTAAGTGGTTTGAGAAGATATAAATAATTGGAGAACTGTCCTTCGTCATGTTTATTGTGCTCTGATAAGGATTGTTCGTTTTACTACTAATATTTCCCAATTAACCCAAACACCACATCTCCGTGGCCCATAACACACAGAAGCTCCCCTCAAACAGCTGTCAGCGAGGAATTCTAGTCCATAAGCTCCAACCGATAACCAAACGCACCAATGTCGCTCGTTTCCAAGTGGGCAGATGACCCTGAGATTGTCCAAAAGGCCCTGGAGCAGGATACCAAGAAGACAGTCACCGTGAAGAAAGGTGAGAAACTTGTGTCCAGATGGGCAACCCCAGATGACGATAAACAAGACCCTGTCGAGACATCACCAAGTGATGAGGAGCGCATGAAGGCAATCAGGGATCGACAGCTGGCCAAGAAGAAGGCTACTGATGAGAAGAAGTTCGAAGAAGAGAGACTTGCTCGAGAGAAGAAGGAAAAAGAAGATGCACACAAGAAGGCTCTCGAACAGAAGAAGAATAACACTGACTCTCTGCTGGCCCGTCTAGATAAGCTCTCATTAGAGCGCTCTGATCCATT
Source organism: Petasospora maritima (assembly GCA_030557345.1). NCBI lineage: Eukaryota > Fungi > Ascomycota > Saccharomycetes > Phaffomycetales > Wickerhamomycetaceae > Petasospora > Petasospora maritima. The sequence continues at coordinate 204,759 of JAKTOZ010000015.1, forward strand.
CGCCCAACAACGCACATCTCCAAAGAAGTCACATAAGAAGACAAAGTCTGGCCACAAGCATGAACTCCCACGATCACATGCACAAGCTGAAGACCAATGGGAAGATGAAGTTGAAGAGAGAGAAGCCCCAACGAAGGCTGGTCAGTCTTTGGCATCACGTCTGGGAATCTCTCAGCCTGCTCCACAGTCCTCAAAGTCTGAGTCTAAGAGCTCAAAGAAGAACGATATCAGAAAGCAGAGAGAATTGGACAGGGAGAAGAACAAACAGAAGAAAGAGAAGCACAGTACTGAGTGGGACCGAGGCAAGCATGGTACTAGAGTGGACTACTCTAAGGAGGCCACAGCTTCTACGGGAAGACCTTCTAGAAGACAGAAGAAGGAGGCTGAGCTTCCACTGGATGAATCTGTTCTTGCTGATGAAATGAAGCTGCTTGATGATATTGCAAAGGGTGACCTGAAGATGGACTGGGCTGATTTTGATGATTGAATATGGGCTTCCATTGAAATTGACAATTCCTACAATTTTGTTTAGATATTCTCTGTGTTTTCTTATAAATAATGACGATGATAATTAATGACGTGACTTTTCTTTTACACCTCTTTAGTGATCCCATAGTATCTCCCTGACCTTCTTGCCTTCCACAACCTTGATCAGATGAGCGTTGATGATTCTGGCCTGCTTTGTGTGTTCGGCGTCAAAGATACCTTTAAACACAACATCTGCTGTCTGTTTGTTTCTTCCCTCAATGGTAACAGTGCCCAAAAACCAAACATCCTCATCTTTCCATTTGTTGGAGTTGACAACAGGTATCTCAAACTTCTCGTCGCCACCTAGATTCTCCCTCAAGACATCGAAATCTGCCTTCACGTTAACGGGCTTCTTGACCAAGTCCCACTTGAATCCAGGCCTCACCTCAACACCCTTGACACTGACATTCTTCTCCTCTGTCCAGACTTGGAAATCATCATGTAATCTCGTCTTTATAGGCAATCGGAACTCCCCTTTAATCTGTCCATTGAGCGATAACCGTTCCAAGATCTGCTCTTCAGCAACCACCTTCACGTACTTCATGTCCACCTCGCGCTCAGTGGGCACTCTCTTAGTCTTAGAGACCCAGTAAGGGAGGAAGCACGACTGTCCTTTGTTCACCTTGTATGTCACGTAGCAGCCGACGGTCACCAGAGCAATTGCACCACACTGGAGCAACGTGCGCATTGGCTGAGGCTTGGGCGTCAGCGGCGAGATCGTTGTGAATGTCCTGCGAGGAGCCACTCTCTGTGCTAGTTGTCTGGTGCCTCTCGTGAACATCTCTTGCAGTTATATGGATGAAGTCCCGTTCAATTGGCCTACTAGTACAGGGGTGTCTCATTGTGTGGGGAGAGCGGAATTGTTGGGTGATGGAGGTTCGCGGGTCCGCGTATGGGTATCCCGATTAGGCAGTGTGATACAGATTACCAAAAGCTCTTCAAAAAACTAAACCAATGATATATTAGAACAACAAATGCAACCCATGCTATGAGAGGTGCTCTGTGTGACTTGTTAGTGCCCCGTGAGGCTCATTGTCTAATGACAAGCACACAAAAACCTTCTCTCTCTATAAATGTTATGAACCCATGTTGCCAAATTAAAAGACCCAATCCATAATACCGGCAAATTTACCCTTCTTTTCAGAAGAGTCACCCACAACCTGAATACTCTCCAAGTATCTCAACTCGTGCTCCTCAACCTCGGCCATACCAGTGGTCAAGTCTGCTTCTTCTGGCTTCACAAACTTGGTTCTCTTGATGAGCTTCCAGCCGATGTAAATGACAATACTGAGCAAGACCATCAAGTAGTAAGTCAAGAAGTTCTCAACATTCCACTGGCCTGGCATGAAGACAGTGTATCCCAAAGCACCAACCATGCAACCAGTCATAATGAAACCGAAGATGATTGTGTATGGCTGGAACCAGGAAGTGTATGCAAATGAGTGTCTGTTCAATCCCTGAGCGTTACAAGCTCTCCAGAAACAGAAGTAAGTGATGCACATGAAGAAGTAGTTGAGCAGCTGGGCACCAGTACACAAGTTGACGATCCATGTGAGAACCTTGGCTGTGTTGTCTCCCAACTGCAACAAAGAAAGAAGAGAGAACAAGAAGGCAACACCAACACAGAAGACTGGGACACCGGAAGATGTACAGTACTGCAAGAACTTTGGTGCGTAACCTCTGATGGAGATAGAATACAATGCACGGGAAGCACAGTAGACGTAAGAGTTACCGGCAGAGAAGGCAGAGGCAACACAAAGAGCGTTGACGATGTGTGGGAAAACTTTGACACCCATGTTGTTCATGGCGATGATGTAAGGTGAGTATGCACCACTCGATGTGGAACCAGCGTTGGCCAAGCTTGCAAGAGTAGGATCGTTGTATGGCAAGAGGATACCAACAGACAAGGCACCAAGGACGTAGAAAACCGTCAATCTGTAGAAGACGGTACGGAAAGTACCAGCAAGAACCTTTCTGGTTTCCTGACCAGCTTCACCAGCAATCATAGACAAGTACTCTGGACCAACAATTGTGAAACAAGCTTTGTTCAAAGCGGCCATGAAACCGTGGAATCTTCCCATTGATCCTGTCATGAGGGCAACGGAGAAGAGACCTGGGTTTTGCCAGTATCTGAAACCAAAGGCATCATGCTCTGGGTTACCACCAACCATGGTGATGAAAGTGAAGAAGATCAAGGCAATAGCCAAGAAGACCTTACCAATTGTCAAGTAGAACTCAGACTCACCAAACCATTTGACAGCGAACAAGTTCAAACAGGTGTAGACAAAGATCTGAAGACAGAAAGTGATGGCAGGGGAGTAATCATCTCTCCAGTAGTGAATCATACCGTTGACGGCAGTGATTTCGAATGGGATGTAGACAGCTGTCATGATGAAGTAGTTGAAACCGACAACAACTTCAAAGGCTTCGTCGACACAACGACCAGCCATCTGGATGAAAGGCGACGACACTGGGAGGTAGCAGACCATCTCACCAATAGAGGCAGTGACACAGAAAATGACACAAGTCCAGATAGCAAATGCAAGGAAGAGACCCATTGGACCACCATAGAGAAGACCAGTGGAGATTGTAACAAACAAACCAGTACCGATGGAACCACCCATAGCGATCAGATGGAGCGTACGTGCTGTAAGTGTACGCTTAATGGTGTGTTGGCCCTTGTGGATAGTGGAATCCGAATCCGAATTGGTGGAGTTGTCATACTGATGGATCTCAGTTTCGGTCTTAGTTGACTCTATGTCCGACGTGTGTTTCCTGCTGCCAAATACCATTGTGAATAGAGTGTGGTGATAAGGTGTGTGTGGAAGGTAAGGAAGTATCAAACGAATGCGTAGAGGTTGAGATGTAAGCGATTGATGGATATCGTTCGAAGAAAATAATTGATGGATGTGATTCTTCAAAATAGGGAATTCACTGCTATTTAACCTCCCGTAAAAATTTTAACAGCCGTCTCTCGGTACAAACCAAAAAAGGAAATTCATCAGGGGAGAGAGGAAAGACGACTACGCGCTGTGATGTAATTCGTGCTGCGCGTACCGGCTTCTCACATGACTATATGTAACCAAGAATTCGCGTCGAGAAGCTCTTCAGGTGGGTACAGAATGCGTAACTGGGATCCAGAGCCCCCGATTTTACCACTGGGTGGGCTCGGTGCGCTTCTCGATCCAACGGTGCCGGTATTCTGCTGTTACTGGTGCGCATGTGGCCTTTGTTTGACACATTTTCTATCTGCAGACCTGCGCCTTGAAACACGAAAACTTTTCGGCGCGTGGTTGGAGCCACACTCGAAGCCATTCACCGTCGCGGACTTGGGCGGACGGCCCTCTCCGTTTCTTTTGGCTGTGGACTGGCCAGGTGTTGCCTCGAATGCCGGTGGACTTCGCCTAGTTGGGTGCACACTATAACTGAGCCACAGGTTTAGACTTCAGCCGTGTTCCGCGTGGCACAGCTTCCGCTAGACTCTAGAGCCTAGCGGTTTTCAAGGACTAGGCAGTGGGGACTGGGAGATGGCGCCTCAAGGAGATCTAAGATCTATGTCATGGAATCTGGAAACCAACCTCCAGCTGAGGCATACAGGTACCACTCCCTGTAGTACTATTACAATCCACCAAGACAAGATCAATAGGTCCCTCGAAACCCAAACTCGCGTGTTCTTCTTCATCGCCGGGAGTCAGAGTGAGCTGTTGAGCGGCGGACCCCAGCGGACTTGGTAGGTACACATAGATCAAGCGTTGACACAAAACCCGCGACTAGCGGTTGTGCAGCGTGTTCGTTTATTTCAGGAGTTTGTTTGGGGATGCCTTCACCAGGGCAATCTGTGAACATCCCCACCAGTTCCTAGTCCCATTAAGTTCCACTCAGCCCCACTAGCCGGTTGTTCTTTGTTTAATTTGGAAAGCAATTCTATGTAGTACCGTACCCATGTATGCATTCTGGAAGCAGTAGGCTTCCTGTCTACAATTCAGGTGGAACGTGGGGTCCTCGAAAACACATCTCTTCCAAAATATGTGTGTATTTAATTAACCAGGGATTCGATATGTCAAGTTTTGTTGAGAAACCTTAAGGAAAACTTCAGGCGTCATCCGAAGAGGCGACACGATGCTGAGCAGCATATTTGGAAGGGTCAATCTCATCGTGAACATCCTCGGAAATCTGTTCCAGTGTCTTTCTCTTAGTTTCCGGAATTAAAAGAGTAGTAAAACATCCAAGCAGCATAAACAATGCGAAGATCTCCATGACATGGGGCAACCAACAGTTTTGGTTATCAGCTGCACAGCCATGGTTGATCAAGGTACCCAAAGCACTTTGTGCAATAATGGCACCAACCTTACCTGAAGCTGCAGAGATACCGTGAGCGGTCGATCTGTATCTGGTTGGATAACACTCACCTGGAACAATGAATGTTGTCATGTTCGGACCAAAGTTCTGGAAGAACTGGAAGACAATGTACAGACCAAGAAGACCGTGCTCTCCAACTTTGTGATAACCGAAGCCAATGATACAAAGCAGGATCGTCAAGATTATGAAGCCCATCAACTGTATTGGCTTACGGCCAATGGTGTCCAACATGGCAACGGCTACCCAGTAGCCAGGAATGGCGCCAGCACAAATCAAAATCAGATTACCAGCTGCTTGGTTGTAAAGGGAGTGGTACACGTTCTTGGAAGACGCGTAGCCAATAGTGGTCAAGATAGTGGCAGAGTTCAAATTCAAACCATAGAATGCAACATCCAACATGAACCAAGAACCAGCGGTACCGAGTAGAACCTTGCCATATTTCCATTGGCTGAAGTGACTCCAGAAATCCTTCCAACTGGATTTTCGAGCTTGGAAAGAATGAACACTCTCCACTTCAGTGTCTCTCAACTTCTTAATAGCGTCAGCATCTGCATTGCCGTGTTGGCCTGTAGCAAACTTGGCCGAGTCAGCTGCTGCTTTCTCAATATCGTACTCCACGTCCAGAGTGTAACGAGGAGATTCAGGAATGGTGAGTCTGTAGTACAAAGAGATGCAGCCAGGGATACAACCAAACCCAATAACAATTCTCCACATTTGGTCACAAGCTTTTCTGCAATCAGCCCCACATTCAGCAGCAGTGTTAGCACCAATAAGGTCATCCTTGTAACCAGCAACACAGATCAAGGCAACGATTCCAGCAGACAACTGGCCCCAGCCCTGGTTGGCGAAAACAGCACCCATGATAGCACCTCTCCATTTGGTAGTAGCGAACTCGGAAGAAATGACAGACGACATCGGGTAGTCACCACCGATACCAATACCCATGATAATTCGGAAGAAAGTGAGCAATGCAGGGAAGCTGATGGCATCGGAGTGGCCAGTGGTACACTGAGCAATTGTTGCAGTGATCATGATGATCAACTCAGTACCATAGACCCTCTTACGACCAAAGAAGTCAGCAAGGACACCAAAAAGCAACTGACCGATGACAGTACCGACGGACGTAGACACCTTGATCATCGTAGATGTTGAGGCCGGAACAGATCCGTTCTCCCAAAAGACGTAGGACATCATGGAAAGACCCAAGTTAATTGCAAAGATATCGTAAGCATCAGTCAAAAAACCAACACCCGCAACGGTTATGGCACGGACGTGGTACCATCCGAAAGCGGCCTGGTCGATCTTCTCCAGTGCAAGTCTTCTTCTCTCGAGAGGGTCAGCAACGTCTGCAAAATCATTGATATAGTTGTGGAAAGCTGCGTTTCCACCTGCTGTCTTAACACCAAGCGAAGTGGGATTCTTCTCGTCCATGACGTAAACTATTCGTGTTTTGGTAGCGAGAGATTCCTACAGCCACATCCGGTTCCTAGTGGGAAACGATGGATACTTATATATCACTCAAGCGGCGAAAAGTCTGATCCTATACTCGTGAACTGGGCCTTTATTAAGCTGTCATCATACTATTGATACACGTGCCACGCGGGAAATACTACTACAGCCACACGGATCGGGTCTTTGCTCTCGGTTCCTCCTAGAGATGCCCCACAAAAGTCAGACAATCTGGAGACTCGCACCATATTACCCAACTTCCATGCAGCAAGACCTGCTCATAAGAGGAGCGTAACAATAGCTGCCTACACAATCCTTTCTTGTCTTTCTTTCTTTATTGATTGTTTGTCAATTATGGTGAGTGGTGAGTGATCTCTGATGAGAGTGAGGAATGAGTATTGAATAATGACCTCCACTCCACGTACCACAAAGTTCTCTCCCGGTGTATTCCAAGCTTCGATAGTCTCTAAATATCACAATCAATCTACTACTTTACCGCTGGATCATGGTATCCTCGTCTATGTTGTGCTGTTCAGCTGCTGTCTTGCTAAACGATCATGGTGTTGTCGCTGTCCGTAGTTCCCGTGAAAAGAGTGCGCACGTGAGGGCTGTCAACCAAGATGAGCGAAAGTCTTGTCTCGCCACCTCCAAGAGTCCGTCCTAATTCGGTCATCTATATAGATATGTAGTGTAACTAATTGCTCTGAGATCCAGAGCACTGGTTATCTATAGACATTAGATTGAAATTAAAAAGAAATCAAATACGTAAACCCTTTTAGTGAGTGAGGAACCATAAGTCCATTTCGTGCAGCTGTGGGAGACAGGATAGAGAATCGAAGGTGTGTTGTGAGGCATGACAAGAAGCTTAGACGGCTTCTTCAGAAGAGGCGTCGTAACGCTGCTGAGCAGCCATCTTGGATGGATCAATCTCACCGTGCAACTCCTCGGAGATATCCTCCAAGGTCTTTCTCTTGGTCTCTGGGATCAACAAGGTGGTGAAACATCCAAGCAACATGAACAAGGCAAAGATCTCCATAACGTGTGGCAACCAACAGTTGGTATCGTCAGAAGCACAACCGTGGTTGATCAAAGTACCCAAAGCAGTCTGGGCAATGATGGCACCAACCTTACCACAAGCAGCAGAGATACCGTGAGCAGTGGATCTGTATCTGGTTGGGTAACACTCAGCTGGAACAATGAAAGTAGTGGCGTTAGGACCGAAGTTCTCAAAGAACTGGGCCAAAACGTACAAAGCAAGCAATCCATGTTCACCAATCTTGTGGTAAGCGAAACCGATGACAGCCAAAATGACAGTCAAAAGGAAGAAACCCATCAATTGAATTGGCTTACGACCAATAGTGTCGACAGTGGCAACGGAGAACCAGTAACCTGGAATGGAACCAGCACAAATTAAAATCAAGTTACCAGCAGCTGTGTTGTAGAGAGAGTGGTAAACGTTCTTGGAGGAAGCGTAACCAATGGTGGTCAAGATGGTAGCAGTGTTCAAACCAAGACCGTAGTAAGCAATATCCAACATGAACCAAGAACCAGCAGTACCAATGAGAATCTTTCCGTGCTTCCACTGACCAAAGTGACTCCAGAAGTCGGCCCAGGAAGCCTTTGGTGGCTGAACGATCTCGGCTTTAATTCTCTCGGTGACTCTCAAGTGTTGAATGTCACCCTCATCAGCGTTACCATGAGCACCAGTGACAAACTTGGCGGAGTCGGCAGCAGCCTTTTCAATGTCGTACTCAACATCCAAGGTATAACGTGGGGATTCTGGAATGGTCAATCTGTAGTACAAAGAGATAGCTCCTGGGACACAACCCATACCAATGAGGATTCTCCACATCTGGTCACAGGCCTTGACACAAGCACCGGTACATTCAGCAGATGTATCAGCTCCAATAAGGTCATCCTTGTAAGCAGCGACACAAATCAAAGCAACAAGACCAGCACAAAGCTGACCCCAACCCTGGTTAGCAAAAACAGCACCCATGATGGCACCTCTCCACTTGGTAGTAGCGAACTCGGAAGAAATAACAGAAGACATTGGGTAGTCACCACCGATACCAATACCCATGATGATACGACAGAACACCAGGATGGCAGTGAAGTTGATAGCAGCGGATGAACCAATGACACACTGAGCAATAGTAGCACAAATCATGACAATCAATTCAGTACCATAGATTTTCTTACGACCGAAACGGTCAGCAGCGAAACCGAAACCAAGCTGGCCAATGACAGTACCAACGGATGTAGACACTTTGATCAAAGTGGATGTGGAGGCTGGAATAGAAGAACCTTCCCAGTAGACAAGGGTCATCATGGACAAACCCAAGTTAATGGCAAAGATATCGTAGGCATCAGTCAAGAAACCAACGCCTGCAACGGTGATGGCACGGATGTGGTACCAGCCGAAAGCGGCCTGGTCAATCTTCTCCAAAGCGAGTCTTCTTCTCTCCAATGGATCTTCGATGTGTGCGAAATCATTGATGTAGTTGTGGAAAGCGGCGTTACCGCCGACGGTCTTGACACCAGCGATAGCAGGGTTCTTTTCTTCGACGCTAGACATTGTGGTGGATGGCGACACTACGGTAAGTGAATCATGGTAGATGAGATGGAGGGGCCGATCGCAGGCTTTTTTATAGTCTGGAGCAAGAGATCGCTCTCGATTGTTCCGCTCGTGAATTAATGACACACGTGTGAACTGGAAAAGGCGTGCCACTGTCAATTGAGTAGCCACGGCGAGAAGCAGTTTGGCGGTCCCGAAGGCAGGCCCCACGCCCAGAGAAAAGCTGCAGCGCTAACAATAGCGGTACGCAGAGGGCCAAGCCAGTGCCAAGTCGGTCATATTTTGGCCATCAAAAGTGGACCAGGATGAACTCATTGGATCGGTAGCAGCCTTTGCTCTTTGCACCTTCTATCAGTGCTAAAAGTGCCCGGAAGATGGCCATCTTGGAAGGGCCAGAGGAGGGCCCGTGGTGGCCCCTACCGAGAACGTGGGCGGCGTAGCCCAAACAGGAAAAGTTGCGAAAAGGAATGGCGCACAGGTTGTAACGGTTCAGACCACTTTTCACAGCCGTCTTTCGCAATTTTTGTCTGCAGAAGTCCTAAAAGGGATAAAGCTTCGTGTAAGAAGTCGTATTTTCACCTTACCCCGTCATGGGTGGGCGGTATGCCGAAAGGGAAAGTCACCGGCGCCCCAAGCACCATAAACCCCAACGGCTCCGGTGCAGGCGCGTGCCGCCCACCGCGCCAAACTGTAGACCGATAAGAAGACTCAGAAAGCGCACACGACTTATAACAGAAAGGGTCTTGTGACACAAAATCAAACACTGGATGAACGTCTTTGGTTGGTGTAAGTCTAGTACCGATTTCCATGACTCACTGCTATATATTCACTGCTAGAAGAAAGTCCGTTGAGCTATTCCCGTTACTATTGATATGATCCACAGGTCAAGTTTTTACAGCTTATCCCTTGGAAGTTGGAATCCACCATCGACATGGATCACCCTGTAATTGACTCAAGGGATCACTGAAGTAATCCAACAGTCGTAAATGATTTCAAGAATCTACAGCATCAATAAAATCCATAGGGTAAATATTAACAATTTAAAAATCCGTAAACCAGGCAAAATGCAAAAGAACTGAACAGAGGGCTAACCCATCTAAATAATGCACTGACGTTCAGACGTCATCAGAAGAGGCATCGTAACGCTGTTGAAGAGCTAACTTGGACGGATCAATTTCACCGTGCACCTCTTCAGAAATCTCTTCCAAAGTTTTTCTTTTCGTCTCTGGAATCAACAAGGTAGTAAAGATTCCGAGCAACATGAACAAGGCAAAGATCTCCATAACGTGTGGCAACCAACAGTTGGTATCGTCAGAAGCACAACCGTGGTTGATCAAAGTACCCAAAGCAGTCTGGGCAATGATAGCACCAACCTTACCACAGGCAGCAGAGATACCGTGAGCAGTAGATCTGTATCTGGTTGGGTAACACTCACCTGGAACAATGAATGTGGTAGTGTTTGGACCGAAATTCTGGAAGAACTGGAAACAGATGTACAAACCGAGAAGACCGTTCTCACCAACCTTGTGGTAAGCGAAACCAATGATACAAAGCAAGATTGTCAAAATAGTGAAACCCATCAACTGAATTGGCTTACGTCCAATGGTATCAATGGTGGCAACAGTGGCCCAGTAACCTGGAATGGCACCAGCACAAATCAAAATCAAGTTACCAGCAGCCTGGTTGTAAAGAGAGTGGTAAACGTTCTTTGAGGAAGCGTAACCGATGGTGGTCAAAATAGTAGCAGAGTTCAAGTTCAAACCGTAGAAGGCAACATCCAACATGAACCAAGAACCAGCAGTACCCAACAAGATCTTACCGTGCTTCCACTGACCAAAGTGTCTTCTGAAGTCAGCGAAGGAAGCCTTTGGTGGTTGGATAACCTCGGCCTTGACATGCTCGGTGACTCTCAAATGTTGGACATCGACATCGTCAGCATTACCGTGTTGTCCTGTAACAAACTTAGCAGAGTCAGCAGCAGCCTTCTCAATATCAAACTGAACATCCAAAGTGTAACGTGGGGATTCTGGGATAGTAAGTCTGAAGTACAAAGAAACGACACCTGGGACACAACCAAGACCCACAACAATTCTCCACATTTGATCACAAGCCTTCATACAGTCGGCGCCACATTGAGCAGCAGTCTCGGCACCAATCAACATGTCCTTGTAAGCAGCAACACAACACAAGGCAACAAGACCAGCAGAAAGCTGACCCCAACCCTGGTTAGCGAAAACGGCACCCATGATAGCACCTCTCCACTTGGTAGTAGCGAACTCGGAAGAAATAACAGAAGACATTGGGTAGTCACCACCGATACCAATACCCATAATGATACGACAGAACACCAAGATAGCGGTGAAGTTGATGGCAGCGGAAGAACCAATGACACACTGAGCAACAGTGGCACAAATCATGACAATCAATTCAGTACCATAGATTTTCTTACGACCAACGTAATCAGCCAAGAAACCGAAACCAAGTTGACCGATAACGGTACCAACAGAGGTGGAAACCTTGATCAAAGTAGTGGTGGAAGCTGGAACTTTACCTTCTGGCCAGTAGACGTGGGCCATCATGGACATACCCAAGTTGATAGCGAAAATGTCGTAAGCATCTGTCAAGAAACCAACACCTGCGACGGTAATCGCACGGACGTGGTACCAACCGAAGTCAGCCTGGTCAATCTTCTCCAAAGCGAGTCTTCTTCTCTCCAATGGATCCTCAATGTGTGCGAAGTCATTGATGTAGTTGTGGAAAGCAGCATTACCACCAACGGTTTTGACACCAGCCTGGGCTGGGTTCTTCTCCTCAACAACAGACATGATTAGAAGATAAAGGACTGATGGCTTTGAAGCAAGTTAGCATGATACGGAAAAGCAGGGTGGATCCGTCTGGTAATTTATACTTCCGAGAGTTCACATTTCTAGGCGGCCATCCCAGAATGATTCTTGGCTGGATGGTCGCTTGACTCCGCCATAGCAGGCGTTCAGGGTCCAACCTGCAGATTTACAGCTGGGCCCTTTACTAAAAAGCACACGTGGGCGAATACTTCAAGTCAACTCCCCAGGTTTTACGCCGGTGCGTTTCCGCAGGCCGCAAGTATTTCCGCGCAAGACTGGCGAAATTCCCACGGCAAGCCATGGCAGCGCCAATTGGCGAAGCCCAGGATAGCCCATGTGGGCTCGGGAAACGGGATACGGGATACGGGGGCTCTCCATCTGCAGCGTGGATCGGTGGGGAAAACTGGCACAAAATCAGGCCCTGTCTCTTCAAGGGCAGACGTTATATGGAACAGGTTCGTCCAATTGAAATGCCCAGCCTTCACTTACATCGTGACACCGTTTACCAAGCCTCTGAGTATTTACTGGTCTAGGCAGGGGACCTAGAGAACAATAGCCCCAAGTCTTTGCCTTTTCTTGGAAGCACGGTCTGTGTCTAGGCTCACACGACCTACTCGGACTCCCTACATTTTACTCCCGAGTCTCTAGTACCTACTCCCAGTCACCAATAATAGTACTGAACTGATAACGTTGTAGTGTTTACACTGTGAAGGCTCGGGAAGTTGTGCAGCATGATGCCATACAGTCCGCCCGGCCAGTGTTCTCGTTCTCGTTGTACGTTTCTTTTGTTCTCTTGGGGTATCTTGATGGCATTGTGCGTAGTTTTACCGTGGGCCTCATACCAGCTCAAACGTGTTCATGTCTGGCCAATGAGCGATAATTACAGCAAAAACGTTTTCCAGTCAGCTCTATCGAAAAGACAGAAAGGGCGCGGCTCGTTGTCTATCTGTAGCCAGGAGCTTCATCAGATCAGTCCTTTGCGCCAATGTTCAGCCTGTATCTGGTGAAAGAGATCAATGGTTAAGGGTTCTACACCCTGATGATCAAGCTCGCTTTGAAAAGGAAAACGTGCTTCATTCCCAAGTGGTGCATACAACTGGTGCCTTACAACTCACCTAGAACCATGGCCCACGGGCCACAAGTCCATAGAGAGGGCCCTGGGCTCACATGGGCTCAACCGAATATAAGCGCCATGGTGGGCTCAAGTTCAACCACGTTTGTAGATTGTTGCTTTTACGATTGGATCAGCACGTGAATCATGCATCATCCTGCTCCTAGTTATTGTGAGCTTCGAATGCTCTGTTGTAGGGTGTCATGTATCATGTACCCAAGGGGCCCAGGGGCCTCTGTAGTATAGGGATCGTGAATGGTGCTCAGTGCTACTAGCTGTGCTGAATTGTACCCGTCAACGGTCAGAGCGCAAATTGGCGAACTTTAGTTGATGTATGATTTTCGCCAAAACGTTTCGGCACATCATGTCAAGGCAACGCGGGCCCACGTGTAGAGCGGAAACGAAGAGCCAAGAGAGAGCACGAGGCCGGCTGCCAAGCGGTAATTTACAAGGCTGGTAGGTCCCCGTGTGAGCTCTAGCCAGTTTGGGCCTTTAATTAAATTCGGGATTTCAAGGGTCCTTTTGCAACAGGCAGCTCGTGCCTCGTGAGTCGAGCCTTGAGGGCTACTGCCCTCAGAAGCAAAATAGCCAGCGAGCTGGTCTGTTGAGTCTAGGTACTGAGAGCCGCATCGCACTGATCTCGGGCACAAGACTGAACTTATATGATTTCATAAAGTCAAGCAGCTCCGCTCATGATTCCAGTGCGTAGTCTCTCCCTACTCACTACTACTTGTACATATATAGTACCCAGGTCCCAAGCAGCGCGTTATTCCTCCTCCTATGTACATCTTTATTGCCCGATCGTCTTCGAACTAGGGAAATAATTGCAGCCAGATAAATATGTAGGAGCCTCATATAACATAAGGAATTCATTTATACTACGTCTAGCTTACTGTCGAGTATATCTTAAACTAATTGTGGGTTGAGACTTGTGGCCCGTCATGGGTCGACGCTGGCGACGGAACTCCGAAGGATATGGTCTGCTGTAATGGTGTCCGGGTGAATGTCCAGGTTTCCTCTCACCCGAACACCAAAGAAATCATTTAAATCAGATATCTCAGAACTGGGGTAAGGTATGATGCTACAGAGCAGCTCTAAAATTGCTGTTATAATTATCAGTTCACAATATCGTGTTAGAAGCACGAAAAACGCCAAATTCAAATTGATCATTCCGCGTCGATCGATCATTAATTAATAATTATATATAAATTAATTAAAAATTTAAGAGCTTTTATACTTTAGACAAACTTAAAGAATGAAGGAATGCACTCGCTCTTTCTGAGATTTTGATATAACACCGGCTAATTATATATATATATATATATATTAGCTAGCGGGAAAATTTGACCAGATACGGCCGCCAGCTTCCGGGGGTGCGTTTTACCTTACATTATATGTCTCTTAATCGGCTTTATATAATGGTTCTGTATAATGTGCGTGCAAAAATTACCAGTGGATATGAGGCGCCGGCCGGCCCAAAATGGGGTTACCCACCCTAGGGCGCGCTATAGCCTATGCAGCGCTATGCCTCGGACTCGGAAGCACTGGGCAGTAGTAACGACTGAAACAGCGTAAAGAGGAGACCCATGATACATTAGATCTCGTGTCAAAGTAATAACCAAGAATACCATTCTTTTAATAGGGCCAGAACCCTATTATCCGAGCCTCACAAACTTATAGTTACACCCAGATCCAGATCCGGGGTGTCCGGGTTAGTTTTGAAAAACGAAGACCTGCAGCGCCCCAAACTTCAAAGCATAAACAAACCCTTGACAGGGCGTAAACAGCATACGGGCTTACAGTAACAGCTGCTGAACGCATACCGCCGGGCACCAAACACACAGTACAGTCTACGACGTCTCTGAAGAGGAGAGCGCACCACATCTCCACACACGTCACTCGCTCACACAACCATGGCCACGAACGGAGGAACCGCCCAGGCGCCACTTGAGATCGACCTGGACATGGCGATGGTACCAGAAGTGTACCAGCCAGTACGCCCTGCAACGCCGCCTCAGAAGCATCAGCCATTACAACAGTATTACGACTTGCAGAATAACGGAATACCATCCTACATCGATGCAGAACGCCACCAAGAGTCGAAGCGCGCTGTCGAGCCGAGGTCAACAACAACGTCACTCCCTCAAAGGATCACACAACCCATGACATTCCGTTCTATTGAAATCGACCCGCACGATCCACAGACATCTACCAACCCTCCCACACTCGCTGCCGCTGCAAACATTCAGATGCACTCCATGGGTGCAGCAGTGCCTGTGCAAGACAGAACGGCCCTTCCTACAAGGCAAATCGCCTCCAAAACTACCGCTCTTGAAGAGATCAGTGTCATCCGCAAGAAGCTCGCCACAGAAACCAAAACTCCAACTGAGTACACATTGCATATCCTCTTTACACAATTTGTCAGACATGCCGAGAGAAAGCTCAACATGTGCTTGACATATCCATTGAACACTGAGCCTCCTATCGTTGATCTGTTGGCCGAGGGTATCGATCCAGCATTCGACAAGATCATTGCATCTCTGGGATATATTTCGAAGAGCAATCCCAAACCAGTCATTGATTCCGTCATGTTTTGGAGAAAGTCAAAATCCGAAGTCGCCGCTATGGCCGCTGATGCAGCAGAGAAGGCAATTCAAGCATTGAACACACACAAGGAAACTTCAAACTTCAGGAAGCATACACACAGCTCATCGACAGTGAGCAGGTTATCACACAGAAGAAACAACTCATCGAAATCCAACATCCAACCAGACTCCAGACTGCAGTATCTTGAAAGTGCTGTTCAATCAACTCGTGAGACAGCCATCCAGGGCGATAGAAAGTCACTCATCAGTATCTACATCTTGTGCCGTGTCCTGATTGAAGTTGTCAAGCAGGTCAACTTCGATGAGAGTGTTGATGACTTGGGTGGAAAACTTGAAGAGATTGTCTTCTCCCAACTTCGGAGTACTGATCCAATACTCATTTCCTCAAGTATCATCAGATCTGCGAACTGGAACTTGTTTGCAGAACTCCTTGGATTCATGTCAGAGAAGAGATTCTTGAGTGTCAGTGACAGATTCATTGCGGACTTGGAAAAGATACCTCCAGAGGTTCCAAAACAGATTGAACCTTCCATTCATTTATTGATTCATGGTATGAGATACCTCAAACTCAGAAATTATCCACTTGAATCCTTTGAAGAGAGCGCAGACTTCCTCCAATCCATTGCTAAGTTCTTCAGTGCCACAACAAGTCACTCAATCAAACTCGCCTATTGCCAAGTCCTCACCAGTATCCTCCTACCACTTGCTGAATCCGTCACGGCCGAGGTCAACCATCCAATTTGGGTCGATGCCATCAATACCATCTACAACGCTTGTAACACCACTGACTTGAACGAGAAGAGTTGGATCACTGTGTTGACTCTCAAGTCATCTGTGCTTTGTGTCTCTCCAAGTGAACTGTTCTTGTCCCAATGGTACGACATTGTTGATTCCAATATCAAACAGCTCAAGTCCAAGCATACAACACTTGAAGAGAAGGTTGTCATTTCTACTTGCATTTCTCGCTTGGTCTGGGTCTATCTCTTCCGCTGTACAGAGTCACTGAACAACACTACAAGAAAGATTGATGCTATTATGAAGTCGATGTTTATGTCCAAGGGCAAACAGAGTTGGCTTTCCACCGATGCAAGTCTCATCTTGCCATTGGTACAGATCTTCAGGGCTGTTGGTTACGCTGCCCACAATCAAACAGTGGAGAACTTCATCATTCCATTGATGAAATCTGCTTTCAATGGTAACAGTTTGGACAACTTACAACAAGAAAAGATGACATTGGCAGTTAAATCATATATTGCAATGCTTGCTGATGAAGAGAGACCAGTGTTCCCAGAGAACCCAGAGAACATCGAAAGACCTGACATCAACTTGGTTTTGAAGAGCAGCAACCATGAGCAGATCTGTTCCTATTCGGATAACATACTGTCACTACTTGATTCTTCTGTTGGTCCCCAGATTGGTTCTCAAGAGTCGTCTGTTTCATCTCCCTTCTATTATGGTAAGACACCATTCAGTAACTTTCGTTTCGGAAGTGACTTATCCGTTCAGATCAACAAGAATTTGAACACCGAGGTCCTTGCAGTGATTGTGGAGTCATCCCCATGGCTGGCATCAGGTCCTACAAGAAGGTTTGTCGAATTGTTATCTCGCAACTATCTACACAGTGACTTCCGTGTCGCCAATGCTGCTTCCAATGCTTTGAGATTATTGGCATCGAGAAAGAAACCACATGGCCTGATCACCACATTTGCAAAATATGCCTTCAACTTTGATGAGAGATCCAGTCACCCAAGTGGATATGTGATCTCCAAGGACTTACTCAGATTGTACTTGGATTTGCTTGAACATTGGCTGAAGTCACTCCAGAACCGTAAGAACGAGACGGAGACAAAGGACAATTTCGTGCCAGGTCCTAAGGAGACAGAAGAAGACCCAATTGACGAGATCGAGCTGAAGAACACCATCACTGTCATCGAAGAAGTTGAAGGTCACGGTTTGTTCTTCTTAGCATCACAGGACTTTGAGATACGTAAGTTGGGATTGTCCATCTTGAGAATCACCGAGAGCTTTGATGATGCTTTGTATGAGAGAACAACCAGGGCCAAACCAACGTCTACACACTCTCGCTCAAATTCCAAGTTTGCTGCTGACATTGGCACCAGAGTGTACTTCATCTTGCAGAGCGTTGATTTCTTCAAGTTGATTTCTTCCCAGAGACAGCATATGAGTGTTGCCGAGAGATCCAGACTTTCAAAGCTTTCACAGAAGCAGAGGCGTGATGTTCTCATTCGTCTTGCAGAGTCTGACTATGGTATTGATTCAGCATTATGGTTCAGAGTGTTCCCAAAGTTGTTGATCACGATCTTCGAGAAATGTCCTATGACAATGGCTCTTTGTCGTTCTATCGTTTGCACACGTCTTGTTCAGATCCATGAGCCCATCCTGGAGATTTCAGACTCACCAAGATCCACCCAGATTCTGAACTATGGTCCACCTGAAGTTCTTGTGGAACAGTGGAAGCTCTACTTGATTGTTGCTTGCACATCTTTGACATCTATCAACGAACAAAGACTTCACATACCAGAGGCCTATAATGGCAAGAAGAAGTCACAACAGCTCTTGACGATCCAACACAGCACTATCACCAGTGCCAGAAGTGTATTCAGATTGACCTTGAACCTGTTGAATGGGTCCAATCAGACTGTAAGAGATGCCATAATCTCTGGGTTGAGCTGTATGAACATCAACATCTTCAAAACCTTCATCGAAGCAGTTGATCCCATGTTTGTTCAATGGGAGAAGGAGATTGGTACGAAAATTGTGTCAAAGGACAGCAGACTCAGAGTTGAAGTGTCACACGTCTTGAATATTGTCTCAAAATTCATGGATGAGGAGACCATCTGCCACGATGATTGGATTGTTGGCAAATTGGTTGGATTCATCAAAACCATCAAGGCGTTCCTCTCTCAGCCTGAGATTCAGCACAGTTTTGAATTCCAGAAACTACGTCGTTACTTCTGTGGATTTTTGGAGAACGTGTTCAGTGGTATTCAGAAGAGAACAGATTCTGGTGATTGGTTCCCATTTGAGGCACGAGTTTCCTGCTTCACTTTCTTGGAGGAATGGTGTGGTTACGGTAAGTCCTCGATTGTCGCCAAACAGCGATACAACCAGATGACAAAGCATGTTACCAACACACAAGAACTCACTGCTTTAAATTCTGCCATTGAGTTTGAACGCCAGATCCTTTCTGTGGCAGCTACCAACACTATGGTCACTTTGCTTAATGGTAAGATCCAAGAGCTCAGAGGCCAGACTCTCCTTAAGTTTGATCTCCCAGGCTTGCTCTCATGGATTGATCTGTTACTTGAATCTCCGAATGAGACCGTCTTGTCACTTGCAAAGAAGGCTCTACGCTGCCTGTTCAAGTACAACATCCAGGACTCTGAACTCTTCAGTGAAGTTTTCAAAAAGTGCATCTTGGAACAGAAATTGAACATGATCGAGGAATACTACATTGTGATTGCTGAGTTCCTTACAGAGAGCAAGAAGTATCCTTTGGAGAATCACCAAATTCTCCTATTGGCCCTTTACGGTGTGGGTTTCATCAACTATGGTATCCGCTGTGCCGCTATCCACTTGATCATTGATGCTGAAAAGCGTATATTCAACACAGAGATATCTGCTACATTCGAGGAGAGGGTGAAGAACAAGAACAAGACCATTTACAAAAGAGCTCTTCTTGACATCTCCACTTACTTTGCCACCAACCACGCTGAGACCAACAGCCTCTTGATTTCTGAATTGACCAAGTACTTCGCTCTTGTGAATTTTGAATCTAGAAAGGACTTCTTGACCATTCTCTTCCCATGGCTTCAGACAGTTGAACTTCAAGTCAGAGATGACTATTCGATGGACATCAACACATACATGGTATTGAATAACTTGTTTGAGGTGACTATCAAGTTCTCGGAGTCTATTCCAAACGAGGTAGAGGCATTATGGATCTCGTTGGGTAACGGTGCCAACTACAATAACATCACGGCCATCATGAGGTTTGCACTCCACACCAGTTTAACAAAGAGAAACCCACTGTTTGTTGAGTTTGCTAGTAAGGTTCTGGTGTATCTCTCTGGTGCCAGTTTGACACTGGCCGATTCTTTGATCTCCTACATTGACCACAAGAATATGGTCCCACCACATCCCACTGAGACAGAGGCACCAATTGATGACACAGGAATGCCTTATATTGCCGACATCTGGAGTATTTTGAACCATAAGGGCAAGGACTCTGTCTTTTCCATGGGTCAGTTGGCTTTGATTTTCTTGTCAGATTTGTTCGTCATTCCTAAGGAGTCCTTAAACTCAAAGATTCCTTTACTGCTCCACACATCATTTGTTCTTCTTGATCACTACTTCCCTGTTGTCCAAGAGTCCTCTGGAAAGTTGATCATATACATATTGAGTACGGTGTCTTCGCACCCCAAACTTGAACAGACAAAGAACTTGATCAGAAACAACCAGAAGTTACTTTGGACGTACGATGACTTGAACAATGACAAGAATGGAGCTGGAGCTAGATCTCCAAAGGACATGGACCTGCTTGTGAGAAACATCATTGAGATCTTCAGTGTCTCTCATCCAAATATTCAAGAGGAATGGGGTCGAGTTTCCTTGTCTTGGGCCACGAACTGTGCTGTGAGACATATTGCATGCCGTTCTTTCCAGGTGTTCCGCTCGCTATTGTCTTTCTTGGACCAGACCATGTTGAGAGACATGCTCCACAGACTCTCCAACACTATCTCTGATGAGACTCCAGACATCCAAGGATTCTCTATGCAGATATTGATGACTTTGAATGCCATCACATCCGAGTTAGATGCCGAGAAGCTCATTGACTTCCCACAACTATTTTGGGCTACCGTGGCTTCTCTCAACACAATCAATGAGCATGAATATATCGAACTTTTGTCAGTCTTGAACAAGTTCATTTCCAAGATTGATTTGGACTCGGAAGAAACTGTACAGTGTTTGGTTTCTACATTCCCATCAAATTGGGAGGGAACGTTTGAAGGACTTCAACCCATCATCATGATCGGTTTGCGCTCTTCTGCTTCATGGGAAGCATCATTACAGCTCTTGGACAAGTTGAATAGCTTGAAGGACAGTGATATCATTGCTGGTGAGTCGAGACTTTTGTTCGCACTTTTGACAAATGTACCAAGGTATCTCCATGCTGTTGATAAGGGAGAGATTTCTCCTGAGATTTTGGAGTCTGCAGAGACTTTGAGCAGAATGGCACAGATCAAGGGTGAGCCCAACTTGGCTCGTATCATTGACTCCTTCTCAAAGAGCAGATTCAGATCGAAAGAAGACTTCATCAGGCAACTCATCAACTATATATCCGAGCACTTCTTACAGGATTACAGTGGCCAAACAGTTATTTTCCTTCTGGGATTGCTCTCGAACAAGATTGATTGGGTCAAGGTTGAGACCATGCGTGCTTTGAAGTTGTTGTTTCCAAAGATTGACCTGTCTGAATCACACTTCCAAGGCTGTGGTGCTGATCTGATCTCTCCGTTGCTGAGATTGTTGTTGACTCCATATGCCCAACAGGCCCTCGAGGTGCTTGATGAGACCAACAGTATCTCTGGATCCAAGTTGGACAAGGACATTTTGAGAATGTCTCTGGGAAACAAAGCTATTAAGAAGGATTATGAGAAGACTGCTACACTGTTTGGTATCCCTGAAGAGAGTGGCTGGTCCATTCCAATGCCTGCTATAACTGCTGCCACTACAAGAAATAATGTCCATGCCGTATTCTCCACTTGTGTTGCCCTTGTTGAATCCAATGAGACAGAACCAGACAAGCAGGAACAGATCAAGTTCCACTTGGAGGATTACTATTCTGCTCCAAATGCTGAGACGGTCTCCGTTGCTGAGGAGAATGAGGGTTCCTTGAGTCACATGTGGGCTGAGCTTGATAACTTGGACTCCTTCTTCACCAAAGATGCCGAGTCATTTTCTCAGTACTCTGGTGCTACGAGTACCAATGATCCGGGCCATCATTTCAGAAACACATCGATGGACACAAGATACAGCAACACTGATCAATTGGCACCATTTGAGTCGGCTCCACAGATTTATGACAAAAAAGTGTCTGTTATTTTGAACAGATCTTTGGCCAGAACTCAATCCAACACATCGTTTAAGACATCCTTGGCTGATTCGTTTGCCAACAGCGACAACCGTCATTTGAGTGGTATCAGTGCCCGTGAGAGTATCAGAGCACGTGTCGGTTCACCAACGGCAATTGGATCACCTCCTACGTCTCCAACATCACCTTTGTCTCGTGAAGATATGTTCAGATTCGATAATCTCTTGAATCAGGGTTCTACGTCCACTGCCAGCAATATTGCTTCGAAGTTGCCAAAGAGAAAGACGGGAAGGTTCTCCACACAGATGCCAGGTGAGTACTTAAACAATTGGTCCGTTCCACACAAGGGTACTTCTTCGCCAACTACGCCAACCTTGAGTGTTAAACAATTGAGAGAGAAGTCATCTGGGTTTAGTCTCAACAGAGAGAAGAAAAACCAAGATAAGTCATGAGTTATCGTGGTATCCATCGTTAAGAGACAATGTATGATATGTAAAAAACACTCTACTGTAGAAGCTTATGGACATGAATCGTTGAGAACATTTTTGGATGCAAAGTATGTACATGGAGGCCACCAATTTAACCAGATGTTGGAAGGGCATTGGTCATCTTACCATCGTTACCGTAGTTGAACTTACGGTCCTTCTTGTTGTCACGGTTGGTGGTACCATAACGGAAACCGACCTGACCAACCTTAGCATTATGGAACTTGAACAGATATCTGTCATTGGCCTCTGATTTGGCAGTGAACGTCTCTCTTTGGTTCTTGTTCAAGGAGTTCTTGGTGTGGACGTGACCAGTCTCAGCGAGCTTGGACAAAGTCTCAGATGCTGGCTCAAGATCAAATACTTTAGCGGCATCAACTGGACCGAATGGCTCAGATTCAGCAATGGTGAGGAAACGAGATTGAAGAGTCTTGACTGGGACAGGAATCTCAGAGAGGTTATCGGAGTGTCTTGGTCTTTCAAAGAGTGGGAACATCTTGTGCATTGCGTTGGACATCTTCTTGAGCTCTGGTGAGACTTTGTTCTTGGCCTCCCACTTCTTCTCCACTTCCTTGAGTCTGATGACGGCTTCTAATCTTGGGATCTTGATACCAAAGTTGACAGCCACTTCCTGGATCGGCACTTTCTGAACGGCGATGAGTTGGTAAATCTCTTCTCTGTCCTTCATGGTCAAAGCCAGATTTGTTTGACAGAACTCATTGTTTGGGAATGGCGTGAGCTTGCGGTCGTGTCTTTTCGTTGGTGGGTTCTCAATGACCTTTCCTTGTAAATCGACTGGTTTACCAGTCTTGATGTCAATGTGTGCCTGACCACGCTCGAGGTCCGGAGAGATGTAGTTTGGCTGGTGATCTTGTGGAGCATTGAAGTACTTGTTCTGTGGGTATTCACCTTTGTAGTTCTTCTTTCCGAGGAAGAGCTCCATCTGGTATCTCAAGGTGGTCTTGTGGTCCTTCTTCTCTGTTCTACCACGCGAAGGTGTCTGGTAGAATGGATAGGCGATACGTCTTCTGGAGAAATGACGCACTTGCTGGACGGCTGCCGAGGTGGTCGGTAGCTTGGTCTGTGAGAGCATTTTGGCGTGTGAGTTCGATGGTTTGCTGCTGTGATCCGGCGATGCCCTACGCTTTGGCACCATGAGGTTTACGTCTCGGGCGGTTTTTCGAAGAGTGAAAAAGTCGGGGCGGGTAACCCGTTTGTTCCGAATAAGGCAATTCCGGGATACTGCTCTGAATTCCGGGAGCTACTAACTGGTAATCAAGGCCGATTTGGGGGCGGAGAGGCGAGTTTTATGAGTAATTGATGAGAGATTTACAAGGAAGCACCTGTATTTATTACAATTGTCTAGTTGAATCTGGAAGTTCCGCTATGCGTTGTGCTCAAATTTGCGGGTGTTTTGGTGGCCGACCGGTACCGCAGAGAGACCCAAAAGAGACGGCACTTCGACGTTTTCAGCACTTTCCAGGAGGAATTGCTACTGGTTCGAGACAGTAAAAACAAATGAATCTATCGTAAAATCTCAGACTGGCACCCAAAATATCCCAGATGCCTCTGATCCGCGTGTTATGCTCCCAAATGGCCTGCACTTACGTTCATCCCCGCGCTGATTGGCCGTTTTTCCCCGGTCCTCGAGGTCCTCCACTGTGGCCGCTACCGAAAAAAAAAATTCACTTGAGTCACTACATCTTGTGTGTTGTTTACCTCTCCTCTTTCTCTGTTTGAGTATACCAATCCACCAAGTAAGATGAGTGTCCTTGCCTCCACCGGTGCCAGAAGAGCCTTCTCTTCCGCTGCCAGACCGCAGCAGAAATCGCTCAACAAGTACTCCAAGATCATCACCCAGCCTAAGGACCAAGGTGCCTCCCAGGCGATGCTTTACGCCACAGGCTTCAAGAAGGACGATTTCAACAAGGCACAGGTTGGTGTCGGTTCCGTGTGGTGGACCGGTAACCCATGTAACATGCACTTGCTCGACCTCAACTTCAGATGTTCTGAGTCTGTCAGAAAGGCCGGTCTCGCACCAATGCAGTTCAACTCCATCGGCGTCTCTGACGGTATCTCCATGGGTACCGAGGGTATGAGATACTCTCTCCAGTCCCGTGAGATCATTGCCGACTCCTTCGAGACCATCACCATGGCTCAGCACTACGACGCTAACATCTCCATTCCATCCTGTGACAAGAACATGCCAGGTGTCTTGATGGCCATGGGTAGACACAACAGACCTTCCATCATGGTCTACGGTGGTTCTATTTTGCCAGGACAGCCATGCGGTGGTGGTCCAAATGTTCCAAGAAAGCTCGACTTGGTCTCTGCTTTCCAGTCCTACGGTCAGTACATCTCCAAACAGATCACTGAAGATGAGAGACAGGACATTGTTTCTCACTCTTGTCCAGGCCCTGGTTCTTGTGGTGGTATGTACACCGCCAACACAATGGCCTCTGCTGCTGAAGTCATGGGTATGACCATGCCAAACTCTTCTTCCTTCGTTGCCATCTCTGAAGATAAGCTCAATGAGTGTGAAAACATTGGTGAGGCCATCAAGAACTTGATCGACTTGGATATTAGACCAAGAGACATCATGACCAAGGAAGCATTCAGAAACGCCATCAAGTACATCATTGCCACCGGTGGTTCTACCAACGCTTGTCTCCACATGGTTGCCATTGCTCACTCTTGTGGTGTCAAGCTCACTTTGGATGAGTTCCAGGAGATCTCTGACAAGACCCCATTGCTTGGTGACTTCAAGCCATCTGGTAAGTACGTTATGGCCGAATTGAGTCCAATCGGTGGTACTCAGGCCGTTATGAAATACCTGGCCAATGAGGGTATCCTCAACCCAGATGTGATCACTGTCACTGGTAAGACCATGGCCGAGAACTTGGAGGCTTCCGCTGGTCTGCCAGAAGGTCAGCAGATCATCATGCCAGTTTCTAAGCCATTGAAGCCAAGAGGTCACTTGCAGATTCTTTACGGTTCTTTGGCCCCAGGTGGTTCTGTTGGTAAGATTACCGGTAAGGAAGGTACTTACTTCAAGGGTACCGCCAGAGTCTTTGAGAGAGAGAACGACTTTATCCACGCTTTGGAGGCTGGTGAGATCAAGAAGGGTGAGAAGACTGTCTGTGTTATCAGAAACGAGGGTCCAAAGGGTGGTCCAGGTATGCCAGAGATGTTGAAGCCATCTTCCGCTTTGATGGGTTACGGTTTGGGTAAGGACGTTGCCTTGTTGACCGATGGTAGATTCTCTGGTGGTTCCCACGGTTTCCTCATTGGTCACATTGTCCCAGAGGCTTGTGAAGGTGGTCCAATTGGTTTGGTCAAGGACGGTGATGTCATTGTCATCGACTCTGACAACAACAAGCTTGACTTGCTCATCTCCGACGAGGAGATGGCCCAGAGAAAGAGCACTTGGGTCGCACCAGCTCCAAGATACACTAGAGGTACCTTGGCCAAGTACTCCAAGCTCGTTTCTGACGCTTCTCACGGATGTGTCACTGATCTTGACTAAATGTCTCTACATTGCTTGAGAGTTGTCGGGTGTTCTTATGATCTCCTTGAATGATCACCACATCTATCTCCACATTCCAACAAACTCTTGACTTCACTTCAAACGTTTCATGACTATCTTCTCTTTTGTTTGTTTACAACTGCATCTTCATTTTTTTTCTCTTATTTTTATCTTTTGGGTTATACGGGTTATTCTTCATGTTTTCAAGTCCCTCTGAAGGGATTCACTTTTGATAATGTCCATACAACATCCTTTTATGACATATTTATTGGCTGCTGTTATTGCAGATTGTGCTTCACTGTGTCCAAGGCACGTTGCACCATGGTGGACGAGAGATCTCCACGATCTCTGTGTATAAAAATCTTTCGAAAAGGTGTGCCATATAGAATTGGCGTCTTCTATTTGCTTGTTGTAGCATACAGATAACTTCAGTTCCAGATCACATCTCTATGCTGTTGTTGCCCTTACCGCATGTGACTGTCGCTGGTGTCCGGGTGTAAATGTGGCACCTACCGTGTGATCGCGAACTCGAGCGATTCGCGGCTAGCTGTCTTTTTTTTTTCTTTTCTCTTTTTGCGTAGGCGTCGGTGTTGGCGGGCGCGTTGAACTTCAAGTGAAAAATTTTGAGGATGAGGGGTGTTTACGTGTGTGTGGAGCTTTATTGAACCGAAAGCAAGTACGCAATATGGCTGTCGGTAAGAACAAAAGATTGTCCAAGGGTAAGAAGGGCCTCAAGAAGAGAGTCGTGGATCCATTCACCAGAAAGGATTGGTTTGACATCAAGGCTCCATCCACCTTCGAGAACAGAAACGTTGGTAAGACCTTGGTTAACAAGTCCACCGGTTTGAAGAACGCTGCCGATGCATTGAAGGGACGTATCGTCGAGATCTCCCTCGCTGACCTGCAGGGTTCCGAGGACTACTCTTTCAGAAACATCAAGCTCAGAGTTGACGAAGTCCAGGGTAAGAACTTGCTCACCAACTTCCACGGTATGGACTTCACATCCGATAAGATCAGATCCATGGTCAGAAAATGGCAGACATTGATCGAGTGCAACGTCACTGCTAAGACCTCCGACGAGTACATTGTCAGAGTCTTCGGTCTTGCCTTCACCAAGAGACAGTCCAACCAGATCAAGAAGACCACCTACGCACAGTCTTCTCACATCAGAGCCATCAGAAAGCAGATGACTGAGATCATCCAGAGAGAGGTTTCTAACTCCACTTTGGCTCAGCTCACCCAGAAGTTGATCCCAGAGGTCATTGGACGTGAGATTGAGAAGGCTACTAAGGGTATCTTCCCATTGCAGAATGTCCACATCAGAAAGGTCAAGTTGCTCAAGCAGCCAAAGTTCGACTTGGGTTCCCTCTTGGCCCTCCACGGTGAAGCTTCTTCCGAGGAGAAGGGTAAGAAGGTTACTTCTTTCAAGGACGAGGTTTTGGAGACTGTTTGAAGCATTTAAATGATATCTTTGAATCGTGGTTTGCTACTGTGCTGTGATGATTGACTGTACGGGGCAATTGAGAATCGAATACGATCTCGTACAACTTTACAAGGATTATGCTTTATATGACATTGGGTATGATAAATTGGGTTTATTTTGTTTCGTTTAGGTTTGTTCTTATCGTTACTTGTGGCTCACAATGGGTTTAATGAAAAGTTTTAAAAGATAATCTTGCAGAATCTAGCTGTGTAGCTCCGTTTGGTACAGTAGAAGGCATGAAAACCACCAGACAAAAAGGGCCAATGCAAACACAAATGTCAGAAGACTATGTACATATAGGACTCGGCAACACCCATGTCTTGACAATTCAAGAATTCAAGACATTGATGACGATTGAAATTCTGGGTACACACCAGCCACACCTTTCAGCCACTTTCAAGCCCTGCGCTTCGCGGATGTGGCGTGTTGATTCTCGGAGTCACGTGAACTGACCAAAGTTGAGACCGCAATTGCAATCTGGGTCACAACGTCGGCTGTTGGTTTATATAAATTAAACGTGTTCCTTAGCAATTCCGCTCAGAACACCCACTATGTCTCAATTGACCAAGTAAGACATATTCATAGCAAAATGTCCATCCCAAAGCCAGCTGACGGTACCCTCCGTCTCGGATCCAAGGCCCCAAACTTCCAGGCCGACACCTCCAACGGTCCAATTGACTTCTACGAGTACACTGGCGACAGCTGGACTGTCTTCTTCTCCCACCCAGATGACTTCACACCAGTGTGTACCACTGAGTTGGGTGCTTTCGCCAAGCTTCAACCTGAGTTCGAGAAGAGAGGCGCCAAGTTGATTGGTCTCTCTGCCAACGACTCTTCTTCCCACAAGGCCTGGATCAAGGACATTGATGAGATCACTGGTTCCAAGCTCTCCTTCCCAATCGTTGCTGACCCAAAGAGAGAGATTGCCGTCAAGTACGACATGATTGACCACTTGGATGCCACCAACGTTGACAACAAGGGTGTTCAGTTCACTATCCGTTCTGTCTTCATCATTGACCCAAGCAAGACCATCCGTCTCATCATCTCTTACCCAGCTTCTACTGGTAGAAACACTGCTGAGGTTTTGAGAGTTTTGGACTCCCTCCAGACCGGTGACAAGCACAGAATCACCACCCCAATCAACTGGATCCCAGGTGACGATGTCATTGTCCACCCATCTGTCTCTAACGATGAGGCTAAGACTTTGTTCCCAAAGTTCAGAATCATCAAGCCATACTTGCGTTTGACCCCATTGGAGGTTGAGCAGAAATGATTGGATTGTTTGATTACATCTTCAATCCCTGTATACCTGTGAAACGATAAGCAACTTATTCCAGAAATTATACTCGAACTCTCTAGACGTGTAGGACCCTGTTCGTGTTGCAGTGACATATGATTGTAGAATGCAGAAGCCTATACTTGTCAGGCAAAGTCACCACACTCCTAACGTGCGTGCAATTTGGTGTTCATACTCGAGCTCGTAGTTTGTTTAGCGTCACTTCAAGACTCTACTTCAAAGTTAAACTTCTCTTCTAAATCTACAGCGCGCAACGACATGAGTCGAGGCAGCTCGGGTTCCCCAGATTATACAGATTCCGAGCCCAGACTTCAAGTGAACGCTCACCGGTTCGACACACATATATCTATTCCACAATACAAACTCGGAAACTCGAAGACCATAGAGGTCGATATGTTACAACCACTCTTGCCGGCCCTTTTCTGAGCCAGGACAAACTCTGTGGATGTTACGCCGATCCGGGATCATCTTCTGTCCCAGCGTGCCAGGGGGCATGACACAAAGAGCTTAACGGCACCGACAGGAATGCGTGAAGAGAGAACCACAGACCGATAGTGGATGATCTAGACTTTCTTGCCTGTTAACTGGGAACCGAAGCCTCTGCTTTACTTGTCACCTTTACACTTTGATGGTCATTGATGAACAATACAATTAAGCTCAGATGCTGCCTTTGCCCTGATCCCGATTCCCCGGAAGATCTGACATGGATGCATTAATATAGATGAAGATCAACGCTTACATACATATTCTGTTATACACATAGGACTTGCTTAAACCTCCATAGTCCAATTATAGTGGAGGTTTTACCACTTCTTAGAACAAACCGAACAAACACACAGGGTGTTTCGAGTTTCGAGACCAGAGCTTTAGTCTGAGTATTAACGTGCCACGCAGTGTTAACGGCCAGAGTGAAGACCTGTTTTGCATGTACCATGTCATTTCTACATCGAGTATACTCGAACAATCCATCTTACCTCACAGCGCAGAAATTCTTTGTAGTATCCTGATTACATATGGATGGGATTGACTTTGACCAGACATGAACACGGCTTGGGCCTCGGGACTATAGCACAAGCAACGGCTTATACATGGTTCTATATACCGTTTCATTACGAACCCGACAAGAAGTCTACTTATACAGTAGCACATCTGAATCACTGGCTCTTATCTGGGACCCGAAACTAGTAGAAGCCAGAGAGCACTAGTTTTGGGGACGGGGGCATGAACGGGCATTAGGGGGTCGAGTCTTGACTAACTTAACGTCATCTCAACTCGTATTGTGAGACAATAGAGGATGGTAGCCTTCTGGTACCTTGACAGAGAATAGAAAAGTCTATGATGAGCAGAGGGAATTAATCGATATACAGGCTGGACCCTGCTCACAGAAGGAAAACAGGCCAACGGTCAGACACAAAAATATGCAAGAACCAAACTTCAAACACCAGAGGTGCATAAAAGCCGCCCCATAGCGCAGCGAGGTGCCTTTGCGGGGCGCTTGGAAGGCTGATCTTTTTCCGAAAAAGGAATTCACAGAGTTGCATCACGCAAATGTCCGGTACCTGGGAGTCGGGGCTTGGACAAAGGGTAGGCTACATGTGACAGCAGGGCCCTTACTTGGGTATTTGGGTGGTCCTATATGGCCCTTTGAGCAAGTGGAATAGTTTGTGGTGAGGATCGTGATTGGGCCATTATGAGAGCATACAGGAAGACCCTGAGTTTTGGTAGAGGTTTCAAATGGGCCTTTCTGCGCTAACTCCTTTATACAAGCCAACCCTGGACACTAACTGTAGCGGCAGTGAACTGTGGAAGGACGTTGCGCTACTGGTACCGCACTCTGTGCTTCGCTTCATCCCAGCAATGATCTGCAGAGTCTGCTCACGAGTCACGACCCTAGAAGTTGAACGCGTTTCTGGGACCGTCGTGCTATTCATGACCTTAAATATTACTGAACTATACCGTTTGCTATATGGACAATGTTCTATTGAATCATGGAACTACATTGGCCTCCTAACAAGTATGTATATGTTTCTTCAATCTGGTTGTACAGACCATGGTCAACGGGCTACGGGTTACGGCGCAATCGGCAAGTAACCAATCTGGCCTTTCGCCCCACAATCCCACGGGTATAAAGAAGCGGTGTATGTAGTATGTACTAGTGCACTATATTTCCGAATATGAAACAAAGTCTGGGCTGAAACCGTCTGAAGTACTACCACAGTGCCGCCTATGTGCGTGGTGTTTCGACTCTCGAGTCTCAAGTTTCAACCCTCAAATCGCTTAGGCCGGCGGCCGGCGCCCGCATTGTTGAATGTTTTGAGATGAAACCAACGTCTGACATCAAATCACCAACATGCTACATATGGCACCGACATCAGACTTAGACGTGTCTGCATAATCGGCAAGAATGTAGAACATCAAGGCAAGTGCACAGTTGCCTTCTTTGAAGTAGTCTCTGGACTTTAAAGGCTAATAGCAGTACTAGGCCTAAAGAAACCGCGATAGCATTAGTTTGTGCTTGTATACTTCATCATCTTCGGTAAAGTCCGAGTCTTGCAGACTTCAAGTCTTGACCGACGTCAGGATTCAGGAGCCAGGACTCAGGACTGCAGATGTCATCTGGCAATTGGACTCAGGACCTAGGAGGTAGGACCAATATACATAGTACTTGTAGTATTATATCGACAGACCATGCACATGTTTTGAACTAAAAAAAGACAGTGTGGCTGTTCACAAGCAAAGTCCAGCAAGTGGTATGTGTTTTGTGTCACATCTACCTGTGGTAGTTTGGAGATAAGGTTTCTGAACTGGAAGCTTCGTCGTGCCATGTACCTAGTACCTACTACTGCCTACTACTATCAAGACATTCCGCAATTGTACTACCCCTACGCATACATATTAATACCGCGCACAAACCCATCGGCAAATAGCTTATATAATAAGCCGAAATCGGTTGTGTTATGGTTAATCTGTAAGTAGGCATTAGGACAGTACTGACTACTGTTTGATACTGAGTGGACCCAGGAGACCCCCTGTACCAGTGAAGAGTGGGAAGGGAATTAATCTAGAATCTTGTACTTCTACCATCAGAACCACCACACCGACAGACAATCAGCCCAGGATCAGCATAGCTCTAGTCTTGGAGCCGCCATACAGTAGGCGGGTGGACACTGGACAGGATCCGGACATATACGGGCCAACTCAACGCTTTGTATTATCGTGAAACACAAATCTCGATGCAGTTTTCAACACGCTTCGCGAAGACGCGCCGAGGAGGGTAGACAGGTTTTTGCAGGCGCCGTACGAGAGTTGAGCAGCCGTGTCTCTGTTCACGGAGTCATAGTTAACATCGAATTACACTATAGTATCAGCTATTGAATACCGGCATCTCCTCCCACGCTTTTGAGAAAGACCACAGTACCATCACACAAACCAATAGCCCCTACCCGTGAAGAGCCAGGACTCTGGGTAGAGCACCGCGGTGCGAGTTGAAGCTTCGAAGGCGTCTGTTACAACGCAGACGCACGCGTGTCTGTGTGTGTCTGCACACAAATGGCGCACTGTAGCATCGGGCTGCAGCTCTGCTCATGATAGACGTCTAGCGGGATCTGACACACTCTAAAACGGGGAGCCTCTCGTACATAAACAGCCCAGCCTGCCCCGAGTGGCAACTACGCTTGCACACTCAAAACACAGCTGATACAAGCCACGGACACGCTTCATATCAGATATGTCACACTTTGTCGACCAACGCGACACACACATGAACACTGTGGACACCATCGAGGGTATCCCTTTCACTCCGGACTCCCTTCTGGCCAACCTCTTTGGCCTGGAGACAGTTAGCCCTGTCATATCCCAGTACATTGATGTGGAGGAAGCTCATTCAGATCACGATGCCTACTACGCTTACTCAAGCCAGCTTGCCGGCCACACACCCGTTGACTCACCCGTCTCGGCCAACGCGTCTCTCGTCTCCACAGTCAACAACGACAGCAGTTCATTCTACAGCCATCCTAACGACTCCTTCACCAAGAGGCCCCTTGCCATCCGTACTTCAACAACACCTTTGGAGGCACGGGTTGTTCCAAACTGGAGAGTATCTCGAGAAGGCTGGGACATGTTGACCCCAACAGAACTTGACCAGCCCCCACACTTGCACACCGATGGCGTCCGCTCAGTTCCACCATACACCATCAAGCAAGAGCACAACCACTTTCCCCCACCGTTTCCGACACCAAAGACTGCTACACAAACACAGTCACACTACATATCAATGCAACCGGGGACATCACTACAAGCTTCTTATTTCCCTCCACAACAAGAGCATCACAACAGCTCACAACAACCTCAGTACCACAGCCAACATCCCTACACACAGCGACAGTCACAGTCATATCACCAGCACAAACCACATTTACCAACTCCTGAAGAGAACAACGTCACAATTGAGGAGAGCTTGAAGGACCAGTTCATTCCGCTAGACTCTGTACGTCGGTTGGAGAACTACCTCCAGCGTGTCAAGGACGTTCACAGAGATGAGAATACAGAGACTTTCCACACAGATGACAACAATACTGTCTCTGAGGCGAGTGTCACGTCTAACTCACCGATAACGACGAAGGTAAACAAGGTCAGAAAACGGAGGGCCGTCAGACCTGCCCTCAAGAGAAAGTCCAGTGCAAACAAGATCATCAAAGTGGAAGAGAAAGACAAGGAACAATCAGAGAAAGTGCCATACGTTCCTATCGCTGATACATTGAGAAAGAACCCAGAGTTGTGGCAGAAAGTTCAGTGTATGAAGAAGAAAGGAATCTACAGATGCTCTCATTGCCCTGGCGTTTTCAACTCTCTGTTGGAATTGGCTAATCATTTGGATGAGTATGAAGTGGTGAGACCATACCGCTGTCCATTTACGGATTGTCCTTGGTATGCTATTGGCCTCCCACGTCGTGCAGAAGTGAGAAGACACTGTGCTGCCCAACATGCTCATATTATTCAATCTGGATTTGAGAACGATGCTGCTAATCTTGAATCTCCAGACTTGTCTTCAGGACAGGAGGCTGAGAAGTTTCAGTGTTCGAGTCCTCTCTGCGGAAAGATGTTCAAGAGGAAGGATGCATGTCAGAGACACGTCAAACTCGTTCATCTGAATCCAACATCAAGATTCAACGTGAGGGTGAAGAATTTGAGGGAGAAGTATCAGACAGATGACGTTGAGCAACTGGCCAGCCTACTAAAGACAACCAACACACACAAGTGACTACCTAAGGCGGATTCTTGATAACCTAATTTGAATTGACAATTATACCGGATACTATATATATATTGGGACACAATGACATGGACAACTATTTAATTCAGACTTTTGCTAGGTAGTTGTAGCACACTACACACGACGATATTGACCTATAGCTGCACTATGTAGTTTGGCCCTGGGCCCTGTGACCTGTAGGCCGCCGTGACCCGTGGGAGAAGATTCGAATCACTCTCACACCTGTCGGACTTTCGATTACGACCCGAAGATCTGGCGCAAGCATTAACAGACATCGAGTTTGACAGTTTAGGAACCTTATATACACTGAAGAAAATACTCAGCTCAGGATACGCAATCCCTACCATCTTCCGGGTGACCAGTACAGCGCCAGCCTCAAACTTTGAAGCAGCCCTGAGGTCCACTTGCCATCAAACATATACCAGTAAAGAGGTTCACTGGGGAAGTCCTTGAGAGAGATATCAGCTCAGAGAATAGCCAGAATGCAAGACTAGACGCGGGCAGAGGCGCGGATACAGCGTGAGTCTTTGCTGAGATGCCGATACCGAACTGTCAAAGTGTACAGTGCAAAGCGGAGATTGTATAGACACTAAGCCATGTGTCATGCTCATGAGCGTGCCTCCTACTGAATGTGGCCGATTGATGCTGAGTGGGTGGCTCCTTTACAGCGAGAGGCATACCACCAGCTTACGGCTTTCTCTGGCCCTCATGTGGTCCTGGCTCCTGAGATCAGACCGATTATTTGTGGTTTTCTACTGGAACAAGACGGATGCAAGTGATCCTCCGCCCGAGCTTCGTAAATTCCACCACCTTCATACTAGTTCAGCTGGATAAGGGAGAAAGGATGTATTGTCAGAAATGAATAAGCACCAAACCTTTGGTACACAAGCGTGCAATAATTAGTGAAAAGAAAAATGAGCAATGGGGTAGATGCTGGATGTAAAGCGTCGATCTTGGAGATCATGAATATCGTAATAGAGCAAGTGCATATGCAGGGAAATCAAAAGCGTAGCAATGGGGGTCATCAGATTAGCAAAGGCATATGTGGGTATCATAAAGTAATGTTGGTTTGCGTGTGTGTGTCTCAGATCGACAGTATGCTGAATATATTAGCAAGGGAAGTAGTGTATCTCAACGAGATCTTCTGATGTTGTGGTGGTGGCTCTTGATGTGTTGAGATAAGTTGTCTGATCTTGAAAACTTCTTGTCACAATGAAGACATGAATAAGGTCTGTCCTTTGAGTGAAGGGATCTGTAGTGCCTTTTAAGGTGCTCTTGTCTTCTGAAGCTCTTAACACACTTGTTACACTTGAATGGCTTCTCCTCTTCAGTGTAGCGACGGAAGGGTGCTCTTTTTCTGGGAGATGGCTTCTTTGGGGATGCAGAGGACATCGACGAAGAACGTCTTCTCTTGGAAGAGGATGAAGTGGTGGAAATAGTCTGGATGACAGGCTCAGATTTTCTTCTCTTGAGCTGGACAGAGCGAGATGAAGAGGAGTTGGAATGAGTAGCCACGGGAA
The DNA here is from genome assembly GCA_030557345.1 of Petasospora maritima. Classification (NCBI taxonomy): domain Eukaryota; kingdom Fungi; phylum Ascomycota; class Saccharomycetes; order Phaffomycetales; family Wickerhamomycetaceae; genus Petasospora; species Petasospora maritima. The sequence goes on from JAKTOZ010000015.1 coordinate 239,931, forward strand.
TCGAGCTTGTTGGTGGAACAGCTTGACGCGTAAGCTGCTTCTCAGACTCTGCTTTCTTCAAAGCATCCTGTCTCGCTTTGGCTTTCGCTTTAAGCTCAGCTTCAAGAGCAGCAGCGATGAATCCCTCCTCCTCAGCGGCAATGGCAGCAGCCAACGCCTTGGCTCTGGCCTCATGTCTCTTCTTAGCAAGCTCATTCTTCTTCATCCAAGCAGCAAATGCCTCGTTCAAGTCATCATTGACCTTCCAGTCAAAATGGTATGGCATGTCCGATGCATAGTGGCGTGGAGTATCAGATGCGTAGCTGATGTCTTCGTTCAATGATGAAACTGAGCCATCGTCATCGTCATCGTCATCGTCGTCTTCATCTTCTGTAACATCCAACTCGTTGGCCGACTGGTCAGTGAAGGAACACAAAGAGATATCACTGCTGACAGATCTGAGGCTCTTTGGATTGACAGTGGTGTAACCACCGTATGCTCCATTGATGTCAGGGGTAGTGCCAGTGGTGGACACAGCACACATATTGAAGGGGCGGTAGCTGGTCATAGAGATGCTGTGGTCGGAAAGCGGGTCCATAGAAGGTGCCAATGTCGTGTTAAGCCCATCTTCGCTGACGGGAGAGCACATCAGAACATCAAACATGGTACATCTTGGTGGTGGAGTGTGTGGTCTTGCGGCCGACTGGGTGGCGACTGTTGGTGTGATATCAACAAGGGAGTGCTCAAGGAAAGAGGCGATGAGCTCTGATTCGGTGGACATGATGCTGACTTTGTAGGATTGGGATATATCGAGGAGGAGCTAGCAGCAATGCCTGGTGGGTGAAGTGGTGGACTGCTCAAAGCCGTTGTGATGGGCTGCTGCTTGGGGTGTGGGCGTGTGTGATAGAGAAAGAGAGCCACTGGTAATGATGCGAGGGAGTGATCTCTGATCTCGTGGATGGGAGGGGATGGCAGAACAATAGGACCGGGAAGCAGGTACTGATCCCTCTAGTAGGTGTAGCCGTGGGTGTGGCGAGCAAACACAAGAGAAGAGTGGGCGATTGTCGAACTTTTCAGAGCAGAGGGCTTCTCCACTTGACAACTTCTGCAAGCGAGCATTGTGACAGCCGTCGGTTGGGGGCACTCCACAATCACCAGGTCAACATTGAACAATAGAGCAGATCGCTACATAATCAGGGATCGGGAAACCGGAAGCCACACACCGAACCAGATCCGGGGATCAGACAGAAAGGCACACAGGCAAAATAGCAATACACTATTCGACCCCACATGATGGACCCTGTTCGCTGTCAACTGGTTTTCAAATCTGGGAGATTCCTTGACTCTAGATCGTATTGTGACACACTAAAAGTGCTAGATCATACCGGCGACCTGTTCGTCAATGGCCCATGGGCAGAAGTTAGAAATTAGAAGTTAGAGCCCTTTGACCATATGAGCCGATTTAACTTTCTTGCGCCGCCTCCATATACGCACCTTCCGCCTTCGAGATTGTTCAACAGTCAACTTCTACCCCGCCCAACAACTGTCCAGTAGATAAGTTGTACAGCAGGGAACGTGCCTGACCCGAACCTTGTTATCCCACTTAACAAATGAGCGTGTGGGGTACAGTGGTGATGGTGATACAAACCCTCGAACCGGATTATACTCTAGATCACCACCTGGCACCTGCCCATCAAGTGCTAGACCTTTCCGCGATCGCTTCGATTACTGATTACGTCATTTGTGGTCTAATTGTGTGGTAAGCGCACACCTTCCTCATTCGGTAAATAAGCCTTCACGAATTCGCCTATTCCGGTCAAATTCAACCCCACGCGTTCTACAGAACAGGCAATTTTCGCTCCATAGTAAATTTCACTCTCCGCCACGCTCCTGCGGTGGTGAAATTACACGCGGAGCCTCGAGAATAACGGTGAAGCAACCATTCCTTCTCCTTTTATCACCACGCCACATAGCACAACCAGGCCCAATTGCCATCCCCTGCTGCTACATCCGGCACCCAAGACACTCTCATCATGTCTATCATCAGCAACACGGACAACTACTCCACCAAGTCTAGGGTTTCGTCCGTCTACCAGACCAACGGCAAACCCTTATCTAAGGAGGCGCTTTACAAGGCTAAACTCAAGTACGGTATCTACGACTCTCCATCGGCCAAGTCCCTCGGTGTTCCTAACGGTGCCTCTGCTTCTGATACTGCTGCCCTTCTTGCTAACTCCACAGACCTCACCATCGAGCCTTACCAGAGAACCGTTGCCGCTGACGCCCATACCGCTGCCCTTCAAGCTAAGAAGGACACCGCTCCACAACGTTGGACCAGAGAGAGCATCTCCGACGATGCTGCTTCTGCTGCCCTCCATGCTAAGGCATTCTCTGCTAGAGCAAATGTGGTTCCAGAGAGCCATGCAGACACCTTGTCCTCTACGAGCGCTGCCAGTGCCTTGTACAACAAGACAGGAAAGTCCATCGGTTCCCTTGCCTCTTCCAACTTGGCTTCTTTGTACGAGTTTGACGCTGTGAGAAACGGCCAGAGAAAGTCCACCCTCGACATTTCCAAGATTAACCAGGTCTCCAAGGAGAGAGCCACCACAATGCTCTCCAACAGAATGAACCCAGAGAAGGACGCTTCCAGATTTGGTCTTCCAACTCAATCCAAGCAAGACAAAGCAACCCTTGAGTCCTTTGCTGCTGTTGGTGCTCTTGCTTCCCAGAACGTTAAGGCTCCAGTTGATCCAGATTTGGAAGCCAAGGCCATTTACAGAAACTCTCTCATTGACCCAAAGGTGCTTGCTACTGCCTCTTTGAATGCATCCAAGACTTTACAGGGCATTGATAAGAGCTTGGGCGAGAAGGACCTCATGCTCAACCCAGAATTCAACAAGGCTGCTTTGGCCATTGCACAGAGACATCACGAGAAGCGCTCCGTTAACAGCGGTAAGGTGAACCTCGGTGGTGGTCTCTTCATGACCCAGGAGGAGTTGGACGCCATTGCCACCAAGTTTGTCAGCCCTGTCTTAGAACAGATTGATAAGACCGCCACTGCTCAACGTAAGAAGGATGCTGAGATTGCCAAACAGAAAGCTGTACAGAAGAAGGCCCACGAGGACTTTAAGGCTGCTCAAAGGGCCAAGAAGCTCGAGGAACAAAAGTTGAAGGCTGATGCTAAGGCCAAGAGAAGAGCCGAGTTGGAGGACGAGAAGAAAAAGGAGAAAGAGGCCAAGTTGGCCTTGGAGAAGGCTAAGAAGGAGGAATTGGAGAAGCACAAGCAGATCTTGGCTTCCAAGCAGAAGGAAGAGATTAGAAAGAAAGATGAACTTTTGGCTAAGAAGAACACCGAGAGTGAACGTATTTCTAAGGAGGCAACTGAGGCTGAGGCTCTCAGAAAGTCAGAACTGGCAGCTGCTGAGAAGGAACGCACTGAGAAGTTGGCTCCAATTTTGGCCAACTTGAAGATTGAGCAGGACAAGCTCGATATCTTGAACGAGGAGAAGCAGGCTATCCAAGACATTGCCGAGAGTCAGGCTAAGAACACCGAGAACGCCAACAGCTTGCTTGATGCTTCTAAGTTGGAGTTGGCCAACGCTGAGGATGTTTTGAAGCAATTGCAGGTCGACATTGAGAACACATCTTCCGAACAGGAGAGATTGGCCAAGGAGGCCGAGTTAAAGAAGGCTGAGGTTGAAGTCACTTTGAAGAAGACCAACGAGTTGGCTGCTGAGGCTGCCTTGAAACAGGCTGAGATTGACGAAGAGAAGGCCATCGTCGAGAATGAGAGACTCAAGATCGAGTTGGAGTTGGAGAATGAAAAGATTTCCGCATTGGAGGAGGAGAAGAAGATCGCTGAGCTCTTGCCACCATCTGTCCAGGAGGAGGAACCTGTTGTCGAGGCCAAGACAGAGGCCACACCAGCTGTTGAATCTAAGGCTGTTGAGACTTCCGCCACTTCAGGCACTTCTGACCCACTTCTTGCCAGTCTCGCTGCTAAGGCCAAGGGTACTACCACTTCCTCTGGTTCTCTCTCTGGTTCTGGTACTCGTTACAGATCCATGGTTGATGACGCACTGAACTATGACCCACGTACAGACCCACGCAAATCTCTCACCAACGCACCAACCAGTGCTCCAGCAGTTCCAGCCACAACAACTGACACTGCTGCCACTGAAGAAGTTGACGGCGGTGAATTGAAGCAGACATTCTCTGGCTTCTCCCAAGGCTCTGCTGATGAGAAGGAGATCAACGATGAGTCTGCTAGTCCAGATTCCGTTACCAAGGAGGACAAGCATAAGAGCATTTTCAAGGAGGAGTTCTGATTTGACTGGTTCATCGATGAGGTTGGATTTACTTTTTTGTTTTGAGTTTACGTTTTTTTTGGGAGGTGTGAGGTGTCTACTCTTGTGATCGAAGTGAGAGTTCGTTCATAGGATCACTGATGAGAGCTCACGCTTGATGCTTTATCATATATTTGTACCATTATGTTTAGGAAATTTCATGGTTTTGAGACATTGTTTAGGCCAAGAGAGTTTGTAGAAACGGTGGATTGCCTCTGGTAGCAATGTGTGGGTCCTGACATTTACTCACCGCGGTAAATATCAACATTTGCTCTCCTACTCTCAACTTCTGAGTGTATCTGTTGTCATAGAGTAGCAATGTAGCGGCAAACCAGTTCCGCACGCTGGAGATCGGAATTCATGAGTTCCGGTCCAGCGTATGATGCGAGCGCGAAGGAATTGTTGGTTCAGCGAAGTTGGCGAAAATGGAGAATCAGAGGGACTCATCAACAGAATCGGTCCCTAAACACCACCGAAACAGGCTCACAGCAGCGGCGATAACCATCGATCTCATCTCTAACGGGGACTGCACACAGACCAAGTGAACGTGCACTCAATCTCCACACCTAAAGCTTTCACCCGCTGTTTGCCGCTAAGGATAACGTTGTTTCAGTTGCTTACCAGGTGGCCACGACATCCCAGCACAGGCACGCCAAAGCCCTTGAATCGCAAGATCCACTCGATTGAGTACTCCTCATCTGAAATCTCTACGCGTGAGACCTGATAGAGCTCAATTTTGAACGGTTACCACTCCACAACTTACGACCGGAGACTACAGCCCACCACCGCATGTCCAACTTCCAGGATCCAGCCATCTTATCCATACCATCTACAGAACCACAGATGTCCCAATTCTTTGGCGCCGCCGCCGAAGCGCCTGTCCAAGCAGATGGCGGAGCTGCCATAATGAACCTCTTGAGACAGGGTGAGAAGAAGAAAGAGCAGGAGGAGAAGCAAGAACAGAAGAACGAGACCGCCTCTGACATCACAAAGACTCTCATAGACGCTGAGTCTAACAGAGAGAAGGAAGAGAAAGAAGACGGTGGAAGGTATATCACACCTTCCCACATCAAGAACAAGGAAATCGACATTGAGGACTGGCATTTTGACTTCCAGAACAAGAACGTCTCTAGATACCTCCCATCAGAGCTTCTGAGGATCAGACTATCACCACACGTCCCAACATCCGAGGAGCTAAACCTCCCTGATAAGGATTACTACAGGTTCAAGAACAAGCTCCCACAACAGAACAGACGTGAATGGAACAACACCTCTAACAATGGCAGAACCTATGACAACACTGGTGCCATGGGCAACTTCAACCTTGGCAAGAACCGTGCCTACCACGAGAAGTACAACAACGGCCACCGCAACAGAGGAAGAAACAACCGTGGTAAGAAGAATGATGAACTTGAATGGTTGTCTGAGTTTGACAAAGATGCTCCAGCTGCTGGTTCTGCCGATGACTTCGAGAAGTACAGAGCCAGAGTCCAGAGCGAGGAAAAGAAAAAAAGAGGTGATATGCTCCCAGAATCATCCCAGGCAGCACCAACTGGCGATAACGTGGACAGTTTCTTTGGTCTCTCCGCCAAATCTTCCTTGAATCCTTCATCCTCTGGTGATGCTAAGAACTCCAGATTCTTTTCCATGTTCAGTCAGCCAGACTCAACATCAGAAGCCAAGCCAGCTGAGGCTCCATCCACCGGAGAGAGTAATGATGGCGTATCCAAAATCTTGTCATTCCTCGATCGCGGTGAACGTGCTGCTGCTTCCAGCAGTAACAGCTCTCCACAGCTCGGTCCACAGCAATCACAAAGATCTCAGTTCTTCCAGAGCCAAAGCCAGAACAACTCTCCCGCCATCACACCAGCATCTCAATTCCCACCAGGTTTGGAGAAGCAACAGGGTCAGCCTCAACAAGGAGGTAACCAAGATTCATTCTTCATGTCGTTGATGGCCAAGAACCCAGAAAGTGGAAGATCAGAAGCTACCTCAGTGACACAATCTCCAGATCAACAGGCATCTACTCCACAACCACCTCAGACCCTCCCACAAAATCCACGTGCTATTCCTTCCCAGAATCAGTTGCAACAGCTGCAAACGCAATCCCAACCACCACAAACCAACCAGCCATCACAACAGACACCATCGCACACTGGCAAGGACACTAAGTCCTCTCAGATCAATAAGCCTCCACCAGGCTTCCCAACTCAAGGCCGTCCACAATTCGATGGTCCCCCACCAGGGATGCAGCCAGGTCAAATGCCACCACAGTTTAATGGTCAGAGATTGCCACAAGGCCAGATGTTGCCACCTGGTATGAGTCCACAACAGCTTCCACCATGGATTAACCCACAGCAGCTACCACCAAACATGAGACAATTCCCACCACAAGGCCGTTTCATGCCACCACCACCAAATGGGTTCCCACCACCACAGAATGGGTTCCCACCACAAATGAGACCTCCACATGGAATGCCTCCGGGTGTTATGTATCAGGGTGGACCACCAGGTGCTCAAGGTCAGGGCGGTATGCCAATGTTTGGTGATGGTAGAACCCCTCCACCCCCTGGATTCTTCACTGGTCCACCGCCCGGGTTCCCAATGCAGCCACAGCAGGGGACTCCACAGCAGGGTGGACAGCAGAAGAACTGACGTGTAAGAAAGTGTTTAAGCTAGCTGGTTTTTGAATTCTACTCATGAAGTGCTACCTTCTTTTTATGTGCTTTTTGTGTTCTTGTAGCCTTCACTATGTACTACTCTACAGATAAAAATATGCGTAATGTCGTTACTAATTGTATACAATCACAAGACTTGGGAAACCCTTGTGATCAAATTCAACAACTGAATGTGCTCATCAGTACCATTTGTCAATTTAGCATCAGTCTCGAACAGGATCTTGGAGAACTGATTCTTTTGGGCGGAGGTGTAGAAGTCATTGAGTACCAATAGATCATGTAGTTGATTCACAACTTCAACAGCACTCCAGCCTTCAGCAACGGCATCTTCGACAGACTTGAATATCTTTTGAAATTGCTTTGTTTCAGCGGTCTTCAAGAGAGAATCAAGAACTTCTTCTGGGACAGATCCTGCGATCTCACGGATGGACTTGATCGTAATGACATATGTCGTTTTCTCAACGTCCAAATCACCTTCTTCATCTGGGATACGAAGAGTGGCGTTCAATCTGGCAGCTGACTGCAAGTAGGTGATGGCTTTACGCAAATCACCACTGGCAATTCTGAGCACTTCTTCCAAAACTCCATCATCCAGGTTTACGTTTTCCTCTTTCTGGATATACTCCAATCTTCCCACAGCATCACTGTTATCCAATGGGCGGAATCTGAACTTCGAGCAACGTGAAGCCAACGGATCAATGATACGTGTGATGTAGTTACAGATAAGACAGAAACGTGTGACACCAGAATATGTCTCCATTGTTCTTCTGAGAGCGGACTGTGCATCTGCTGTCATGGAATCAGCCTCGTCCAAAATGATGATTTTGTATGGCGGGCAAGGGTAGTTCTCCAAGTCCTCTTTTGATGGATTTGAGACCGTGAGACGGGCAAAGTTCTTCACCTTTTCACGCACAATGGAGATACCTCTTTCATCAGAGGCGTTCAACTCCAAAACACGGGACTTGGAGAGTTTGGGGCCGTAAAGTTCTCTTGTCAAAGCTAGGATGGTAGATGTCTTACCAGTTCCTGGAGGACCGTAGAACAACATGTGTGGTAAGTTGGCGGATTCCAGCGTCTTCTTCAACACGGTGACCGCGTGGTCCTGGGCTGCGACTTCATCGAGGTTCTTTGGACGGTACTTCTCCACCCACGGAAGCTGTCTTTCACCCACCTCTTCGGTGTGATTCGATGAGTCTTTCTTAGTGAAGAATGTGGATGCCATTGTTTTGCCTCTGCCGATTGATTGTAGCTGGAGGACTGTCGATACATTTCACTTAGAAGGTGACGCGTAAACTTTTGCTGACGCGCTGGCCCAGGCTTGGTCATAAAACAGGTTCGCGGAGACGGTATGGGCACTGCAGTATAACTCTCTCTTATGTGGTTCCAATTTCCAACTGCCCCTTGCGCACTAACGGCCTGCTTTCTTGAGTACACTTCTCATACCACTATCATTCCAAACCATTGCTGAAGTCTGCAGATACTGTACACTTCATAATTTTCAAGTCACATGCCGCCGGCCGGTGCAGCATTAATATTCATCCAGAAGCTTCAAAGACGATCTCAAATGTACATATACCACACAGATCGCACGTCTGGCCAAGCCAACCTTTCATGATTCGTATATAGTCATCACCAACCACAATCAAGCTGCGTATAACAACGTAAGAACCGTCGCGTTCGCCTTATGATTGCTCATCATGTAGGGCAAGATCTACGTGAGACAGGAAGATAATATTGGCTTCGCTTGGACATAGCAATGCAGCTTAGAGAGCCTGGAAGTTTACTATTCGAAACGATCCAACTATCACTCCATTTCGTTCGTTGTTTATTTGAAGAATGTCAAACTTCTTCTGCCTACGAGTTATGAACTAGTAACGCGGGCCGGGTATCATCTCCTGTCCTCTGTCCTGTCCTATGCTGAACAGAAACATGTCGACTAGGGGCTTCCAATCTCAGAGGAGGGAAATACTCAATGCTAGATGTTCAAGCATTTTGTATTTTGTATCTCTATGGCTCCTGTCAATTACCTGTCGTCTGAAATCTGTGTACTGCAGCAGTTAGCAGTAGAGAGATAGTAGTAGTAGTAGTAGTAGTAGTAGTAGTAGTAGTAGTAGTAGTAGTAGTAGTACGTATAATGATATCTGCCATCTCCTTGATCTGGGTTCATCTAATATCAATGGGCACTGCATTCTCGGGCTAAATGGTGGATCCATGGCCGAGTTGAACCGCACGTTGAATGGTGAACTCTCAAGGTCCTCAGCGGCAGCCCTCGGCCACGCCGGCGCGTACGTGACAGCCCGGAGCTGAACATGACACATTTACCCCATACCCAGATCAATTGACAAAGAACCCGCCGCCCACGGGACCCAAATTGTGTCAAACCGTTGCTATCTTTAGCACACAATGGACAATAGAGCTCGTTTGCCAGCCACCGCGGAAATTACAGAGATCTGGATCAGATTTTATTTCCTAAAGCGGCAAATTGAAAACACGCAGCTCCCGCGAAAGTGCACCAAAAATAGAAACACCCGAACACCTCGCACCTAACAATCACCGTTTGGATTTGGTGACCTGCGTCGTGACATCTTTCTCTTGCACCGCAAGACCGCAAGCCAGCCATTTCGGGAATTCTGATCTGATCTGTGGCTTGAAAGGGAACTATTATTAGGCATGTGGGCGATGTCCGATCGGCACTCTCTACCTATATAAGGAGGAAACTATCGCACCTTTTGACGGTTAGCTTCTGGTTGTTCTTCTCTTCTCTTTTCATCACAGTACACTTCCACAGCGAACCTATTACTACGACCACTACACACAACACATATCACAATGCAGTACAAGTCAGCTCTTTTCGCCTCCGCTTCTTTGGTTGCCACCTCCATGGCTGCTTACATCCCTTCTGAGCCATGGTCCACTTTGACTCCATCTTCTCCAGCTCCAACTGGTGCCGTCACTGACCACACTGCTGAGTTCGGTATTGCCGTTGTTCCAATTGCCAGTGCAAAGAAGGCCAAGAGAGACGTTATCTCCCAGATTGGTGATGGTCAGATCCAAGCCAGTACCAGCACCGAGGCTGCTCAGTCTACTATTCAGGCCATCTCTCAGATTGGTGACGGTCAGATCCAGGCTACTACTACCACCGAGGCCGCTAAGTCAACTGCTCAGGCCATCTCTCAGATTGGCGACGGCCAGATCCAGGCTACCACTACCACCGAGGCCGCTCAGTCAACTGCTCAGGCCATTTCTCAGATTGGTGATGGTCAGATCCAGGCTACTACTGCTACTTCTTCTACTGCTCAGGCTATCTCTCAGATCGGTGATGGTCAGATCCAGGCCACTACCGCCACTAACTCCACTGCTGATGCCATCTCTCAGATTACCGATGGTCAGATCCAAGCCACATCCTCATACTCCAATTCCTCTTTGGCCTCTACTACTTTGTCCACATCCACCACTTCTTCTACTGACTACGCCAAGTCCGTTGCTTGCAAGAACTCCGGTTCTTTGACTATGACATTGGTCGATGGTATCTTGACCGACTCTGCTGGTAGAATTGGTTCTATCGTTGCTAACAGACAGTTCCAGTTCGATGGTCCTCCACCACAGGCTGGTGCCATTTACGCCGCTGGTTGGTCCGTCACCACAGATGGTAACTTGGCCATTGGCGACAACGATGTCTTCTACCAGTGTCTTTCTGGTACTTTCTACAACTTGTACGACGAGTCTATTGGTGACCAGTGTACTGAGATCTACTTGGAGGTTGTTGACTTGATCTCTTGTTAATTTACAACACCTGTCATGACTTTGTTACGATCTTCTTTTTCTCTTCTTGGACGTTTTGCATTAAAGAGCAGTTGGTAATTCCCATGCTCTCACACACTTGTACATTATTTTCAATGGTTTTCTTCTTTTGGTTTGGTATATAAAAGTTTCTCTTATAATGAAAGGTATAGTTTTACAAACACAGTTCTAGCATCATAAATCAAGTTTCATAAATCAGGTTGGCCTTCTTCCTTCCTTCTCTGCGCAGCAGCTATTCAGATCTCATATATTGTATCTGTATGGTGGTATTGCAGTCATTAGAACAAGAACTCAAAAGCGTCATGGCCCTCCAAAATGTGGATGACACCAAGAAGGAAGGCAGTGAGCTTCATTATGTTCCATAAATTCCGATTGAGAAACCCTATGATCTCAACTTCATAATGCAGAATAGTCTTCAAATACCGCTTCACTTTGCAATCAAGAATAGCGACGCTGACAGTCTGGCTATGCGTTTCGGACATCAGGTCCATATCGGATAGGATCATGTTTCTCCATTCGAGCAACACACTCTGGAACCCTGGATTGAATTCCTCGTGTGCGAATTATCTCAGCCAAGAAAGGATCATATGATTGAAGAAGTTCTCCAATGTGGTGAAGTATGTTGCATAGGTATCTGACAATGGTGAGCAGTCCGTATAATCTTTGTTGTCCTTGATCTTTGCGACTTCAGAGAAGATGACATGGGCAAGGTGGGAAGAGAGCAGCTTGTAATACTCTTGAGCACCGATACAATCGAGGAACATGGCGAAGTGGGAAGGGTAATAGACCGGTGGATGTGTGCGAGAATAAAGATCGCTCCACATGGGTTGCTCTGAAGAGGGAACACCCGTTATTGACATCGTTGTGGTGCTTGGTGGGGATGTCTTGAACATGGCGGGTTGGTCAGTCGGCGCTTATGGTGTACGGTGTACTGAACAATGCAAGAAGTGGCGGTATTTCAGGACTCACCACGGCGGCTAATGCCACAGAGGCTGAGACAAGTAAGCAGAGGACGGCCTTCTGAATGAACATCATTGGAGGTCTGAAATTCCTTTGAAGGCGTGAGTGTTGCGTGTTGGCGATGTTTGTGGACCTGGATATCTGTGCGCTTCTGGCGGCTTTTCTTTCAAATAGTAAACTCCGATAGGCTATAGGCACTGGCGGTCAGCCAAGTTTCCAAGTCTCTGAAAGAGTGTTGAAGAACTACTACTTGCGGAATCTCTTGTCATAAACGTCATTATATATAATCGTAACACTATGGAAAGGATCTCCTCGTATACCTCTAAATGCGGCGGCACACGTTTCGGAGTCATATAAATGTGCTGTGTGGATTTGAGGATTCACACCTTCTCCATATCTTTTCTTTTCTGCCTTCTCGGCTTGTGGGCTCTTCCAGAGAGGGTCATAATAACCACCACACCAATCAACACACCAACCATTAGAATAGTGACAAGCTCAACAACAGAGCCGATGAAGTCATGAGCATGAAGGTACATCTTCAGGTTCAACGAACACACGCTCAAGGCTTGGTATCGTTCAATCAAATCATTCATCTTGTCAAAGACACCTTGCCAATACTCCACGGTGTGCTTGTAGTCCTGGTTATCGATCTCGTAGTCAAATCTGCCCGCCATATCCATGAACTTCTCATTTTGTAGCGAAACATACGCACGCCATGACTCGAAGGCCTCATCCACAACAGCTGTATTTCTTGAGCCGGTAAATCTCCACAAAACCGACTTACTCCAACTCTGTGTCATATCGTACGTGAGTTCGTCGTTTGCCGGGTCGACAACATTTGTCTTGATGTAAGTGTAACCTTGTTGGAGCCGGTCAAAATCGTAGCCGAGTTGCTCAAGGTATATTGTGAAGTCGCACTTCTCAAACGATGGGTTAGCGTAACTCTCAGACATGTGCATCATCTGAGAGAATGCCTCATCCATGGCAGCATAGGAAAGGTGTGTGGATGTTGGGGTCTTGTGAGGTTGGTTAGTTCGGATGGTCGTGTGACAAGTTTGAGGTACGCCGCTATGCCTCAGCTTGAGAATGATGTCCACTCACTGGATCCCCGTTCGTGAGGTCTGAGACCTTGAGGCATGCGAAGAGGTGTGCTGTGTTGATGAACATGACCGGTCACTAGGCTCTCCATAGGGGTGCACGAGCCTCCAGAACACAGCCAGCGGAGGATGGGGATGCCAGCTGTTTTATAACGCCCGCGCGCCCCCCTGTCCCCGCGTCAAGGCTCAGGAGATCGGTCTCAACTCTGTTCCCGGCACACAGCTGTGACACACGCGTAAGCTCATGCCTTGTTTAGGCCCAGATCCGGGCGTCAAGCCACGGGGAGATTGACGGAAGCTGACTGTTTGATTGGTTCATATCTTGTCACGACTCACGCAGACGCCCGAAGATATATAGTCCCCGCTTGGCCCCTTTAGGTTCCATCCACTAGAAGCGTCTAGGGAAAGGCCTAAAAAGAGCTTTTCGTTTCCAAGGTGCGACTCCTTACTAGTTTCCCGCAAAGGCCCTGCTAACTATAGTCCGCCGTCGGGGAACATCCCCTAGGGGCGTGGTCTAGTGACCACCTCACAAACACTGAGATCTGTCACTTTCTCTGGGATATGAACGGTCTTGTGACTGTGTCGCAGCTTGCAACGCTGTATATAAATTGAGCCTCGAGGCGGGGAAGCCCCTGTGTAGAACAGCTCCGCAGTGCGCACGCTCGGACCACGTGATATATCTCCACAGCGCCTACACCACGGAAACAAAAGTGTCCTGGTTCGGTTCTCGGCATGTGCGCTCTTTTATTCTGTGACAAGTATGAAACGAATATGAAGCCTACTCGATTATTCTGTCAACGTCCTTACGACCGTGCACCCAAACCCTGCAGTCTTGTGTTGAGCGTGAATCGAATCACCCGCGGCCATCTGAGTGCGTTGGCACTGGGCGCGCGTATTTCCCTCTCTTTCTCTCTCAACTTTCTTTCATGGTATTAATCTCTAGGGGAAAGGAAACTACACAACTCTCCAGTACTATCGAACGCGGACCGCAATCTGACTTCCATGATTTCATCTTCGAGTCCAGGCCGGGAGGCAACCGTTCATCTGCGGCCCCTTAGCACAGAGCCGTTCCCACTACTCTCTCTTCCCAGTGAGCTCATCGTCAACGTCCTCCTCCACATGATCCGCTCTGAGTTCAATGACTTTAGAAACACACTGATTGCCATTCCAGAGCTTAAAAATCAGGTCATTTGTCTCACCAACTGTTCAGAAGTTGTTTCTGGTATCCTCAGTGGTGTCCAATGTGTCCGTGAATCTGAGTACGGGAGCATCATGAGCTATTTCAAAACAAAGAAGCCTCTTCCCATCATGATCCTCGAACCTTCCATGATCCATAGAGGTGAGAAGCATACGTCACTTGATTCAAATGGCATTCACCCTTTGTTGGACCGCTTCCACCGACATCTTCGTGACACTGTAGTGGAGCAGTTCATAGCGCTGGGTCCTCACGAGACAGGCATCGCGGATCTGATCAAGGACTACAAGGCTCTTGGAATGGAAGTTCTCAATGACGCCCCAGTTAACTGTGCTTGCCCAGTGCCGGTGGCTTACAAGTACGACCCTCCGTATGTCAACCCGGTGGTGGAGGCCCTCAGAGCTGTAGGCTTGGCCGCGGATGGAGAGCACTTTGTCCAGTGCCACGATCTATGTGCCAGTCAGGATGATTGGGAATGGAAGCTCTATCTGACTCAATCTGTGCTCTCTCCCACAAAACATTCACTTATCAAGAACGTGAGTATCGATATCAAGCGCAGGCCCCTGACAGCTGCGGACTGCAAGACGGAGAACTGCATCGTGGAGCTCCAGGCCCCTGAACTGGAGACGCTAACTGTGAAATTCTGGACACTACAATGCCCGTTCGTCAGAGACTTGTGTCTGGAACAGAGAGGCTACGGATCACAAGAGTGCTCAGGGGGAGAGCTTGTCCTCCACAACATGAACTGGTCCACGCTGGACCCCTGCTGCTCAACACTCACCCATAGCTGCAGAATGCGAACAGCGGGCTACCACGACGCGCTCTAGTGTTCCACGGCGTGTTTGAGCTTCGATGACTACACGAACTGGCATTGGCCGCTCTTCATGTTCGAGTCGTGTGTCTTGGTAGGTATTCCGGACCTTGTGTTGGCGTTGACCTGCTGGGAATGTGCCAAAAGACTGTACTGGAAGAGGCTCGAGCCAGTTTTCACCAGACGACCCAGTGGCCCCTTGCGGGCCAACTTGAACTGCCCTTCTCTGACGCACTTGAAGGTCTTCCATCTCGTGAGCGACAGGGCGGGCATACTCTGGCTCAAAGCACCATGTCTTCAAGAGCTCGTGCTGGTTCCACTACACACCTGAGCAACCACTGGCCACAGACTCTTCGCAAGTTGACACTCTCCCCGGACACAAGGCTCTCCGGCAACCCCAAACAACTCCCCATCAGGTTCACTCTGCCCTTTGATGTTCCCCTGACACATCTTTGTGTCCAGAGACTGGACTTCCTTGCACAGATGGAGACCTTGGTCACTAACAACCTTGTCTACGTGGATTTCGACGTCGCTGCCATTACACACACCGGCACCGGCACTGAAACCGCAGTCAGGATCACACTCACACAACAACAGTGTCCTTCTCTAAGAACTCTCATACTCTCTATTCTTCTACTGTGTGTCGAAGACTGGGCTGCTGGCACTCCCATCTTCGTGGATGTCCCAGAGAAGTGCGTCTGCATCGGTGTGGCGACTATGCTCTCCACCAGCAACGTCTCAGTCAATGGCCAGGTTCTCCCATTGCCACCAAACTTCATCCAGAGACCACATATAGAGCTCTTCACACGTTATACAAACGAACATGGTCTCTTTGTACCCAATGGCGACATGATGGCTGCCAATGGTGAGCCCGTGGACCTTCTAATTGAGTCTCCAGATCACAACTTCGCTGAAAAGGTGCATTGTACTTAGTTTCACACCTGTAAATTCTACATGTAATCAATCCATCAGCGTAAATGTATATTATTAAACCCAATCGTTAGTAATGTTGGCCTGGCCGGTGGGTCAAGTTGTTGCCCTCTTGGTACGTTACTGCTGATCCTCTTCGAGAGATTGCAACAAAGCGTGCTCCTCGGCAACTTCCTTCTTAATGATTCTACCATACTTCTTTCTGTAGAACTGGAAGATCTGTGTGTGGATGCCAAATACAACGAAGGGAAAACCTGTGATGAGATAAACCATCAATAAGATGAATGCAAACCATCTCAAATAAGGACGGTCCTTCTCATCAGAAAATTCAAGAGCCCATTGGATAGTGAAGCTCATGGTTACGAACTCGTGTGATGGGATAAACGACATACCCAGTTTCTCTAACGATCTCTTGCGTGCCCAAGACCATCCGATCATTCTCGTTGGAATGTTCTTCTTCTTACGCTCAGACTCAATCATCGTCTGGTCACTGGAGCAGTAGGCGCAGGCCAAAAGAACTGTCACAAGGAGCCACATCACACATACGAATGTGTAACCGGCCAAGAAATGGAGGATACCAGATGGCATGTATGTGTAAAAATGGGATTCAGATGTTTCCTCCACAGCAGATTCACTTCCTCTCTGTTGTTTCTAAGCACGATCTGATCTGTTAATCCCCTGTGTGTTAGAAGGGAGCACCGTTTCGTCTTCATCATGATCTGGGTATGGTGCGATGGAATCCTGATCGTAGACGTTGTCGTCGTCGTTGTCGTCGTTGTCCTTGTCCTTGTTCAAATAAACATGGAGTGCCATACACTCAAATTGCGTGACAGAGTACTGCCAGCGATAAGGAGATTGACAGCGAGCTTCATAGAGATTTATAACTGATGGCACAGACTCTTGTCGTGGAAGCGTGAGGATCAAAATGAGAAGGGTGGTGATGGTGATCAAAAGAGCTTTGCGTGCCATTTGCGACGTAGTGAATGCTTTCAAGTGGGATCGCTCTGGTAGCGTTGCTGGAACGAGGATGTGTGGTGAAGTATTCCTGTTCACTTTAAGGTGTTAGACAAATGTGTTCTTCTGGATGGAATATCCCCACTGGATGGATGAGGATGGACATTGGGTGCCTTCTGGCGATTCTGATGATCCAAGCCATGAAGGGTGGTATATCTCTTACCGGAATGGACAAAAGTAGTTGTGTTGAATGTGTGGGGTGTGGAGTGTGCTTTGGTGTTTCAGTTGCAGTTGCCGCCATGTTGCCGCCATGTTGCCGCCGTGTTGCCGCCGTGTTGCCGCCGTGAATCTTGGAGCATGGAGGTTGGAGCAGATGGGAATTTGTGTCGCTGTCGCGGTTCGTCGAAAGCTTATGTGGTGTCCGGGTGTTCCCGCACGGTATGGCCACTCCCAGAGGTGAAAACTCGTCCGCGGTTCGATTCTCGAATACGGGGATATTATTGAGTGGGTTCGCTGTCAAACTGGCCTACTTTATAAATTGAAGTCACAACTGGTAAGAAGACAATATAAATGTCATTCACGTATTATAGAACAAGCTTCACCGAAAGAAAACGTTAAAGCTGATATAATTAAATTCCAAACTACTAGTACATGGATATCCAATTAACAAGAATCACTCATCCAACTCCTTCGCGTCAATCTTCTCCCTCAAAGCCTTTCTCAACTTTAATGAAGCCTGGCCATCCTGAGATTCCAAGTTCGGGCAGTCCATACTGATATAGTCAGTCTCCTTATCGTCATTTCCCATGGTGTAATAGCCATAACCACCTTCACCCAAAATTGGAATATCAGCCAAGTTAACATCAACAGAGTTGACCCTTGATAAAGCATTAGAAACACCAGAGGAGATGGATGTCGATCTTGATCTGAACGCTGGCTCTTTATCAGTCTCATATTCTGTTTCGGTCTCCGAGTATGCTTCATTTTTAAGACCTTGTTTGAATTCCTTCTTCTCAGCCTCGTCAACAAGATCCGCCATAGACATACGACGAGTCTTTCTGACATAATCTCTTGTGGCTTTGTCAAAGTCTGGGAACACGGTTGGACCAAGATCATTGATCAGCTGTGTGATTTCCAATGCAAGGTTCTCTCTTGTCAATTTGACTTGTTTGAGTTCTTTCTCGTTACCAAAGACAGAGTTGAACAGGGGTGGCAAGGACTTAATGATGTCCATACCCGATTCACCAGTTCTGAAAGCAGCGTATGTCGTAAGTACCAAGACGAGGTATATGGCAATGAATAGCAATATTGGATGATAAATGGCTCCACCGAATAAGTTGTATGTTTTAGTCAACCAGACGCCAAGAGCAGAGTATGATACGTATAGTGATGGTGCAAACAGTGTAGCCATGAGGATCTTCCAAGTGGCCAAGATGTCCACAGCTTTGATCTTAACGTTTGACTTGGCTAATGCTGCTCTCTGCTTCATTTTGGAGTACTTGGAAGTGATGATGAAGATAGGTGCAAATAGTAACGTTCCTGGGAGCGCCAATGTCAAGAGGAAGGTAATCTTTAAGATTCTGACAATCAACACGATAAAACTCTGGAATCTGTTTCTGTTGGAGAGTTCAACCTGGTGGTCCTTGAGCCCCAGACGGTCCAAGTCTCTGTTGTATTGCAAGACAGCCTCTTTAAGGTGGATGATTCTTGGATCATTTTTGTAATGGGTGTATCCAATCACGAGTTTTCTGTTAATATCAACCACAAGTGACAGAGGGATCTTCTTTGTGTACAATCTTCTGGCTGCTTGAATAACTTGTAAAGTCTCAAAGTCTGGAGCAGTCACGGTGACGGACTTCAATGCCGTCGTGACCTCGTCTAACAACTGGGCAACGGCTTCACGCGCGTTCTCTTTGTATCTTTCACCATGTTCAGCAGTGACTTTAATTGGTGTTCCGTACTCGACAACAGCTCTTGATCTGAACTTGTTTCTGTGGAAGTAGTTCAAGCCAGTTGGAACAATGGTGACTGTACACGAAGGATCAGCGGCAACGGCACCCAAGGCCATGATGGCGAAGCCAGCCTTGATGGGGAGGAGGTCTGGTCTGTCATGTGAACCTCCTTCTGGGAAGATGGTGATGAGTCCTTTGTTGTGAAGGGCGTTAAACACGTGTTGGAACGTCTCGTCATATGACACTTTTGGTGCGTACTTGAAGCGAGTGCCTTCTTTGAGAATATTCTGACCTTTTGAAGTCTTGACTGGTTTACGTAACACAAGCTCCGTGTCACTGATGATCTCCTCAATGTCAACGTTACCTCCTGATTCTGGCAAACCGATGAGACCCTTGGCGGTGAACTCTGTGAACTTTGTACCTCTTCCGTAAATGGTCTTGTAGTCCTCGTCTTTGCAATAGAGCTCACCGTCGGCAAACTTGAGAGCGTCCTGAGGTCTTGCAACGGGGATTGCATCTGCCAAGCGGGCAAAGACCCCGATGATCCGCTCGTTGTAAGAGGACTCTGCGATGATGGGGCGGGAGTTTCTTCTGGTGAGGTTCTTGACACGGGACATGACAACGGCACCATCGACAAACTGGTTGGCGTGGGGAGCAACCACGAGGATGGTGGCGCCCTTGCGAGGCACGTTGAAGGCATTGCGCTCACGCACCTCACGGAAGAAGATGTGGAGTACGGTGTTGCAGAAGAGCATCAGCACCTCGAAGAAGAGCGCCTTGATGAACTTGCTCCATTGTGTGGACTTGGTGGCCTGGAGTGTGGGGATGTGTGCGGCAGACTTCGGCTGCTTGTCCGTCATTGTTGGTGGCAGTGTCGGTGGCTGAGAGACGCGTTCAATGGCACAGAACGAACACTTGGCTCTTTGTTCCGGGAGTCGTTTCTGGTGGACCAAGCGCCCTTTTATAGCGGCGGAAGAGGTTTCTGCTTGAGGAAGCTTCTGGAAACGAGGGCTTTTTGTTGCGCGCTGTACACAACTAGCGCCACTTGAGGGCAGAGTCCAGAGCCGGGGCAGCCGAAGTTTGTTCACATTGTTTGTCACGCTTTCGTGTTTGACTACGAGACGTCAGACACCGACATAAATATATTATAACTTGAAACACGGAATATAAAAAGAGAAGCCGCCATTCAGAGACCTACTCAGTGAAGAGCTTCTTCGCGCGGGAGACCATGAGGTCCTTGCTCTTCAAGAAGACAACGGCGAATTCTGGGAAGGTGATGGCGCCCAGGATAGGAACAGGCACATGGCCGGTACCGTGGTGAGCACCGAGGGAAACAAGGGCCGGGATCAAACCAGTGCGTCTTGGACTCTTCTTCAAGCTGCTCTGTGGAGTGTTTGGGTTCTCCAACATGCGCTGGACATTGGGGATGATGGTGGACAACCAGCTGTTGTGTTGCACAACACCCTTGAGTTGGAAATCACAACAGTCACCGATGGCAAAGATGTTTCCACTGCCACTCACACACTGGAACGTCTCGTGGACTCTGATGAAGCCGCTGTCGTTGGTGAACTGATCAAACACGTGTGGCGGAACAGAGGCAGTGACACCTGTGGAGTGGTAAATCAAGTCTGCCTGAATGGTCTTTCCATCAATCACAAAGTGAGTTGGGTCATCGTCTGAGAACTGAGCCTTCTTATTCAAAATCACATCAATGTCAGTTTCCCTCTGGTAGAACTCCGTGACTCTCTTTCTCAACTTGTCAGTGAAATGGCCATTGTCAGCCAACAACTTGTGCTGGCTATGAACCAACGTGACCTTCTTGCTCCCGTCTTTCAACTGTCTCCCGAATCTGTCGTGCAACTCACCTGCAATCTCAGTGTTGTTGTATCCACCACCAATCAGGACAATGTGCTTGGCCTCTTCAATCTTCTTGTGCTCCTTTGCGAAGAACTCTTTGTAGTCATTGCCCCACTGGTTAGGACTGCCGATAGGAGCACTCCAAGAAGCCCCTGTAGCGATGATCAACACATCATAAGCGAGTTCCCCCTTCTCTTTCAACTCCACAGAGCCATCCTTCATCAACACAACTTGATCCTTCACGAGCTCAACAGTCTTGTCCACAAGCTCATCCAATGGGATCACAGTACCGGTTGGATCGTTGGTGACAGCGACACGGACAGCAGACACAGTGTGGTAAGCGTAGTCAGAGGTTGTCACTAGTTTGACCTTGTAGCTGCTGTTGGCACGGGACAGCCTGTTGGCACACCAGATGCCGTAGAACCCTGCTCCAATGACGACGATGGTTTTGTTTGCCGACATAGTAGGCAATGTTTGGATAGATCAGCCAAGGGAGCAGCTGGGAATTGCAACAGATCGGTTAAAGACTTCGCCTTATATATGTACAACTGAGGGATGAGGTTGTTGATTTAGATTTTTGACGCAAGGTACTAAAGGTACTACAGTCTCAAGTTATCTCCGACTAACATCGAGCCTGATTTGTCATCTACTTTGTCATATGCAAAGCTCATGAGTAAGGATTGAGGTCTATGATTGTCATCCATTAATAATTGTTACTCGGTCTTCTATCAATTGATGTACCAATTAGTCTCTCGAGCCGCCGAGTGTCCGTGGGCGTTTAATTCTGGTGTATGGTGTTTGACGGCTTTTTTTTTGAAGAGCGGCAGAGAAGACCGATCCGACCGAGTTTAGCGAGATATGACGGCTCGCTTGAAGAGTCAGGGCAGAGGTAGTACTACTAATACTCACAAAATCAGAAAGACTAACTACAATCTGGCAAGCATCCAATCCACACCCCTGTTTAGGTCCTGGATCTACGTAACATGCGCATCAGCTTCGATTTGGTCATAAGCGTATTTTTCTTGTGTTGAGGATGATCCATCTCTGAATCTCTCAATCATGCTATATTCATTCGAAGACAATGTACTTGTGCAAGTGAGCCGGAATGGAATCCAACAAGTTCTTTGATTCCAACCACTTCTTGGAGAAGATACGATCACTGTACTTGTGACCAGAATCGGCCAAGACAGTGACAATGTTAGCACCTTCTGGGAAATCTTTTGCAATCTTTACAGCAGCAACGACGTTCAAAGCACCGGTACCACCGAGGTACAGTCCTTCCTCGTCCAATAATCTGTAAATCATGGCAATTGTCTCTTCATCAGGGACGAAAACAGCACCATCAACGGTGTCAATATCCTGAGCCAAGTTGTCAGTGATACGGCCTTGACCGATACCTTCTGTGAAAGAACCACCAGCTCTATCCAGTTTCTTACCACCTGATGTAACGTAAGAGTAGACACAAGAACCAGGTGGATCAGCTGGGTATGACTTGACTTTTCCACCTGAAACATCTTTCAAGAATCTTGTAACACCGGAGAAAGTACCACCTGTACCAGTAGAACAAGTGAATGCATCAACCTTACCATCCAATTGTGTCCAGATCTCAGGACCTGTTGTCTCGATATGTGCTTGTCTGTTGGCCAAGTTGTCGAACTGATTGGCCCACACGGCATTTTGCAAAGACTCAGCATGTCTTCTGGCCTTGTGGTTGAAGTTCTCTGGATCATCGTATGGTTTGGGTGGGACTGGGAAGACCTCAGCACCCAAGTTTCTCAAGGTATCCATCTTGACCTGGGCTTGTGTGTTTGGAATGTAGATGACCAAGTTGTAGCCTCTGCTGCGACAGATGTGGGCGAGTCCGATACCGGTGTTACCAGCAGTGGACTCAACGACAGTACCACCAGCCTTCAGGAGACCACGCTTTTCAGCATCTTGGATCAGATAGAGAGCAGCACGGTCCTTGATAGAACCACCTGGGTTCTGGAACTCGGCCTTTCCGTAGATGTTTCTTCCCAGCTCTTCACTGAGCCTCACCAGTCTGATAAGAGGTGTGTTACCCACGGCGCCAGCAATACCATTGTCAGAGACGATCGGCTTGAATGTGCTCAAAGCGCGAGTGAAGACCCTGGTGAACATCGTTGCTGATGTAGAAATACCCTCAGATCACAGACTTCGAAGAGACAGAAGAACAAAAGACCCCGAGGCCAAAGCTTGTTCAGTTGGGTGGGCAAGACATCAGATCACGTGAGATTGTGTGTCGCTTAAGTAAGCTCTGTACTACTGCTTATGTCATCAACCCGACGCGTTTCGCGAATTTTGAGCAACGCGTACTTTACTTTCCTCTGGAGTCCACGCGTAAAGCCAATGCTCAATGACCTGAGGACAGAAAGCACACACACCAAACATCATGTCTGACGAAGGCCCCCAGATGCAGACATTCACCACAAAGCAACCCACCGATGACACGACCATTGCAGAGGAGCCGAGCATCAACGCCACCATTGATGTGACCATGGAGGACAGCATGATGAAGGACGACACGATAGAAGAGGCCGTGGACAACAGCAGTACTCCGCTGAAGAAGAAGCAGGACGATTCTGTTGTTGAACAAGATGATGGAGATGAGGAGGCAGAAGTCACAGGAACATCAGTGCTTCCGTTGTCCAAAATCAAGAAGATCTTCAAGACTGATCCAGATCACGTCACAGCCTCCGATGCGGCCGTCTTTACCACTGCCATAGCGACGGAGCTCTTTGTCCAATACTTCACAGAACAAGCTTCACTTATCGCCAGATCCGAGAAGCGTAAGAAACTGCAGTACAAAGACTTCTCGGCTGCCGTTGCCAACATTGAACAGCTCTACTTCCTTGTCGACACTGTGCCTAAGACTCACAACTTGGAAGGTCTTGTCAAGACCAACAAAGTCAAGTACAGCAAAGAAAAGACTTTGGATAAAGGTCAGCATACTTTGAACTTTGGTAAGAAAGCCTTTGATGAACCAGATAGTAGTGATATTGAGGACCTTGGTGATATCAATGACGCAGAGGGTTACGAAGAAGGGGTGGTCAACGATGATACAGGCGAAGTCACAGATAACGAGGAAGAGGAGCCACTTACACATACACGTGAGGATGGTGACCATGATATCATTATGGATTGAGGGCTGTTATGAACTTGTAAAATAAATCGGCAAATGTTTAATGACTACGAGACTTGTAGAAAGTGGAAATTCAGAAATACAATCATTAAATTTTTGTGTCCAGGTGTTATGTACTAGAAACCCAAACCCATAGGACAGATGGATCCAAGACTCTCATCATCAAAGTTTCATGTTATGTGTGTAATAGTCTCATGGAGACCGCTTGTGCTGTTGTTGTTGTGGTGGTTATTGTTGAATATGTTCAACCTCTCTCAAGATATTTGTCTTTCAAAGCAGATGCCTCGGTCTCAGTCTGACCATGGTAGATAAACTCTTTCAATTTCGTCAAGTACAACTGTGGATCGACGGCACCCTTTTGGTAGCCCTTGAACTCATTCTGGATCTGTGGAGCGTTTGGTGACACAAATGGTTTCAAATCGGCGTTGAAGTTGGTTGGAACGACAAACGTTCTGACTTTGGCCCAGTTCAGGATGTACTTGTTCTTGTTTGTGTGTCTACCAACACCAGAGGATCTGGTACCCTTGTAGAAATTCTTGTTACCTTGCTTTGAGGTAAGAGCATGTCTTCTAGAACCGGACTTTGTGAGACCGTAAAAGAGCGATCCGTCCCTCTCTTTTTTCCATGGTCTCACAAGCAGTGAGACGGGTGATTGCTGGAAGAAAAGGGCGTTAGATGGTTTCATTTTGCGTTGTGTTGCCTTCCTTTCCTCAGAGTTTCGAGCGAGAGCATCCATCAACTTTTCATGCTAACACTCGTCGACCAAAATTTCTACAACGTTTCCGAATGCGGTAATTGACACAACAAGAAATGGCAGAGCACTCTAGCTGCTAGCAGGACATAAAGCTCACAAAAGAACACTAATAAACTTCAATTAAAGCGAATGAACCACCATATAAACCATCATAAAAACCATAAATAAAAACCATCTCATACCAATCAAAAAATAAAACCATAAGAAATAAACAACCAGCATTCGCCAAAACCTTCTAAAACTTTCATATCACATCTTTCTCATACTCCCTCCTTGTCTAACACCATAAAGTCAGGACCTGATGTATGCCCTGTTCAAAAGATCAATCTCCCTGCATAGAACATGCCAGTCAACATCTCTCAACCAATCATCTTCTGTGTAGTCATTCTGTTCGTCCAAGTCATCCTCATCATCAAGAACTGCAGAGTCCAGATTATGAAGCTTTGGAGACCCAGCAGCATCAAGGAACTGGAGATGTGTAGCAATGTCAGGAATATCACCTGACATAATGGAGTTCATAGAGCTGACAGATTCACTCATTCTCTTTGAAATATCCAAGCTCTTAACGCCAAGCAAGCTGTGTTCAGGAGATCCAGACACCAATGAAACTTTACTCATACGAGCTTTCACCTTTTCCAGTCGTTGTGATTCTTCCCACTTGACCAATTCATACATGAATCTCAAGTTTGGCTGAATAATGATGTTCAACCTTCTCACACGAACGTAAATATACGCCTTGACCAAATTGACATTCAATCTCTTCATCACTTCAGCAATGCAAACAGTAGCAGATCTTGATACACCAACACGACAATGAACGAGCACTTTCTCACCAGATTCATGAACTTGATCAATGAATTCCAATATGTCATTCAAGTTATGTGTCAACATGTCAATACCGTCATCTTGGATGTTATTGACACACATGAGTTTCTTGACAGGAGAGTTCTTGAAACCATTCAAAACTTTGATGTTCGGATTGATGTCAGTGACAGTAGCATCATCTTCATCGTCCAACCAGGAGAGTGATTCGCCAACAGAGACAATGTTATCGATACCAAGTTCTTTGAGTAATTCAAAGGAGTTGGCATGGTTCAAACTTCCCAAGTACAAGTGTGGCAAGACCCGTGAAGGGAGTGAAGCATTGAGCTTCGTCAACCAGCAAATGTCTCTCGACATGAACAGATTCTTGTAAATGATGTCATTGTCAACCAATTGCAACTCGTTTGGATTGAACTCGAGGTCAATGTTTGTTGGTGAACAGTATTGCAAGATACTCTCAAGTCTTGAAATCAATTGAACATCTGTTGGGAACAAGAAGAAGGGACGACCATGCTTCTTATGCAAATCAAGTGATACCTCTGTGAATGACTTACCGGTGGAATAAATGAGGTAACACACACCAAACAGTGAAGACTCAGTGTATCCATCAGCACAATATACCAACCCCGGTTTTGTTGATTTACTCTTCACATAGACCAATTTGCAAGTGTTGATGAGTGACATGAGATCAGAGTCTGTACAATCACCAATACCGACAGACCCTGAAGGAGGGAATAGCAACTTGATTGGTACTGCATGCTCACCCGTGAAGTGTAATAGACACTCCAATGCGTCAATTGTAGGGAACGAGGCACCTTCACAGCAATTGACAAGGACTCCCCAATCCTCTGTTGGTTTGTTGATCAATAAGTCTTCGTTGCCAGTTTCAAGATCCTGCCTTGTCACAATGACAGTGGAATTCGATGGATCAACGTACAATGGCAAAGAAGACCGTCTCTGTTTCCGTTGTGCACGACGACCACTCAAAACCTGGCTATGGTCTCCATCTGTGTAATTACCAAACCAGACGTTGGATGAGATTGGTGTAGCTGATGACATTTTGGAGATTTCCAATTTTTCTCTCAAAAGGAAATTTGTATCCCAGTTTTTGAAGCATTCGACATCCCATTTAGAGCAGTAGTTACCGTTGTGACGTCCAGATTCCCAAACTGTTAGTTTGTCCATGATTAACAATTTTTCATTGCCTTCTTCCTTATAGTATTCAATGTCGTTGTGTTCCAAAATGACTGTTTGATAGAGTTGATCAACCAACTCTGGGTGATCAATGCCATGTTTCATCTGAGCAAAGTAAAGTAATCTGGCAATGGAAGAGCATGCACAATTGCCTTTAGTAGAAGAGTCAAAGTGATCATCATTGAAGCAGTAAACGACAAAATCTGAGATCTGAGCCATCTTGGACACTTGGATGTGGAAGTTTCTCAACGAGATACCTTTTGTTGGATCCATGTTAAGGAAGCTTGGGATCAAACCTGTATGTTCACAGTCTTCAAAGATTGTGTTAAGGATCTCATCATATCTTCCAGGATAGAGGGTTTCAATTTTCAATTCTTTCAAGAAACTGCCCAAGAGGATGAGCAAGTCTTGCTTAGAGATATCAAGCGGACAGAGGATCTCATCGGGTTCAACTGATCCTTTCAAGATGCCAGACTCTTGGTTGAATGGCGTTTCGTCATCATCGTTATGGATTGGACAAGATCTCACGGTCATAAGACCTCTTGAAGAGGATGGAATCTTGTTCTGGTTCTCAAAGGCATTGAAGTTGTTTCTCTCGACTGTGGTATAGTCAGCAAGCGAAGCAAAGAATGCTTTCTGGTTCTGGTTGGAATGATGTATGCCATGCAACCATGGGAAAACGGAGTCACACTCTGGGAGAGGGTTGGAGTAGTGCCAGTTGTTGATTGCCTTGAAGAGCTTCTGGTCGATGAACTTGATTGGGAAATCCTGCGAGAGCGTCTTGCTTGCCCAGAGGTGTTCCATTTGCGGTGCCATTGGGGAGAGAAGCGACTTGCCCACAAAGGTGTGTGCATTGACGACAGAGGAGGCCGAGTAGTGGCGCGGCCCGGAGTCTGGAGCGTGTGGCGACCCTGTGATGCTGTTTGTGTCATCGTTGTCAAAGTGTGAGGAGGCGTCGTGCAATCTGTCAGCCGGTGACGGAGAAGTGGTGTAGAGCGAGTACCCGTCGACTCTTGAGCGGAATTTGGAGCGCTCAAAGGCGGAGACGGCGGAGTTGGCACGCTTGAAGCTCCTGGATGACGGTGGCGAGGACGGTGGTGCCGTTTCTTGGGAAGCCGCCGTGGTCAGACGCGTAGGCCTTTACCGAGAAGGACACTGCTACTTCAGGCCAGAACATCTATGAGAACATCTGTTGCATGCCGGAGTACAAGAA